>OY735207.1:11478889-11616389 GCA_963457665.1 Thysanoteuthis rhombus | reverse complement strand
ATATATATATACATATATATATATATATGATGGCTTTGCTTTGCAAACTGAGATATGGGAGATTTTCCAGGTCCAAAGTTGATAAATAGCCCAAATGTTTACATAATGGAGGTTTATGGTGAAGTACGACCCAACCTTCAGAACTAAGGGTCTGCATGCTATGGTCCACCAAAGTGGCAAGAATAACTGCTAGGTCATAAGTTTGACAGGAATTTGTTCCTCCAGGTAGATGCCTGAGCTAGCTAAAGAGGTCTGCTGCCCTATTGTGTGAGTACTCCGACAGTGTAGCTTACATGGATGGTTCAACCACAAGTATGAACACTCCAGCTGCCTGCACCGATATATATGTATTGTATATCTATCCATCTATCTTTCTATCTATCTATTTATATATATATATATATATATTGATGCATAGGTCCGAGACACACCATTAAAGTAGAAGACATATATACATACACATATATATGCATATATGTCCATACATACAATGCTTCTAGACATTTGCACTTTTTTTAGAGCTTATCTCTCAGACTATAGGTAGCATATGTAGTTCAGTCTTCGCTGGGTGTGCCAAGTTTGCAGTATTTAACCAGGCTATGTTAAGCTTAACTAATGCTAACATGTTTCAAGACATACGCCCACGTAAAAATCATGCATTAATATTCATAATTTTAGAAAAAGACTTTGATGGTGATGATGTCTTCATAGAAACCTCTTTTCACTTTACATAAGTCTACATAAGTATTATCTTTTTTCTCTGCACTTTTGGAGCATTACCAAAGCCTAAAGCCGCATCTTTTAAACTATTTCAGTGCGATTCACCCCCCCACGTCTTTATCATAAAATTTCATTCGCACGCAGCTAAATATCCGTGTGTTTCGATCATTTGCATCTTATTCTCCCCTGTGATTAATTCTATTCATAATTCATTTTGTATCATCAGCAAAAATCGTAGATTAAATCATAATGTTCATTAACTCTTTTTGTTCTTCGTTTTTGAAAATCTTAAAAATGATTAAAAAAATACTAGAAGTGAAGAATGATCAACAGGGAAAAATTATTAGAAATTTTATAAAACAACAGTCTTAAAACTTAGAAGGAGATTCTTAGAAATAATGTTTTCCTAAAGTATATTTTTACTAAGAAAATTACTTTTTAGGCACAAAAAATGTATATCCTTACCTCACATAAATGATTCACCATAGCCTCCATGTGTAACAGAACTAAATTATCAAAAAAATTATTATCTTAAAACATGGATCTTTTATCTACAATTAGCAAAAAAAATGGATGATTTATCTGAAATTATCTTTAAAAAATACCGTCTCAAGATTTGGGCATTATTGGTCCAAAATGACCGCTGAGACCCTAAAATTACTTTTTTGAAAAGACAAAAATATCATCTTTAGATGGTGCCTGGTGGTTGTAGCTGGTTGTAGCTGCCTCAAAATATGACAAGGAGTGCCTGGAGACATACACAGAGACAAACAAAGAGAGAAGATTCTGAAGCCCACTTTGTTGGCTAGTTGGTTGGGCAGGTCATTTGAGGGGCTACGGTAATTCAACGAATACCTGAGTTATGTTAGTCATTCATCCTTAAAGTTCCCTTCACCCTCAATTCACCCTTCTAGTCTAATTCACGTTCAAAATGATTTTATTCACCTTTTGAGGAATCATTCACCAGTTCAAGAAGCACTGCTTCAAACATACAATACTGTCAACTCAACTCTATCTTACTTTCTTTTTTTTTCTTCAATGCTCTGATTTTACGTCGAGCCTCCTTTTGACGACAATGAGCCAACTTTGAAAGCAACAGACTCTCAGATGTTTGAATAGCAAGTGTTGGAAAACTGAAAAAACATATTCATTTTACACATGTCTTTATTGCAATGACGTAGCCAGATATTTTAGGGCCTGTGGGGTTTGGCTTCTAGGGGAGCTGCCTCCAACATTTAGTGAAACTTGAGAAGAAAAGAAAATGTGTAATAAGAAGATGTACACCTACACTTAATTGATGAGAAATTAACCCTAGTGGCTGAATTATTATTTATGCGATTCATCCTTATTATTGTAAAATGTCTGTAGAAATGAGATAAATGAAATATGATCTATTTAGCTTCATTCAAGGCCCGGGGGAGCAAGCTATACTTTTGCTCAAACAAATTAAACAAAAACCGGGAGAAATCTCTTCTTGGGAGAGTTACAACATTCACAAACCACCTGTATGTAGATATGTACAGATATATCTACACATATGCTAGCATTATCTGATATCCACAAGCAATGCACAGAGTGAGTTGTAATCTACATTATATGTCTGTGTGTACAATCCCCCCCCTTCTTTGCCGAAAATGGAGTTTATTATTTGTACTGTTAGATTATTGATACATTGTATAGCAAAGAGACTCACAGCAGGTAACTACTGTTTTCTTGCCTCTGTTCTCAGCTATTCCACATCCTGAGGTATCAACAAGCGGTAACGGACGCTCCTGTAAATCCAATCATTTTTTTTTTCCCACGAGCGCTCCTGCTTTCTACCTCTTTACGTAAACTTGTTTCATTTATTTATTTATTTATTCAATCATTTATTTATCATCTTTGCAATCCTCCCCCACCAAAGCTTTCTTCTTCACTTGTCTATCTTGGATAGATGTCCAACAGAGATGTGGCTAGAGATTGTGAGGTGGGGATTTTGGAACCTGAGGTACTGGGGGGGGATTTGGGAACCCTGAGGGGGCTTCCTGGAGGGACCCCCTACCACATTCAATGAAATTAGTCGGAGAAAAAGAAAATTTGCGATGTATAGACAGGCACTATCTTTTAATTGATGAATAACAACCCTTAAGACTGAGTTATTATTTATGCAATTCATGTGTGTACAAATATATCCTTGTTATTGAATGATGTCAGTGGGAATGCAGTAGGTGAACTGCTATCTATAAAGCTTTTGGGGCCCCCTTTCAAATACCCCCCCCCATTCCCCTCCTCGGCTGTGCCCCTGCTTTTCAATCTGTCGTATTTTCTGTTTTCTGTATCATCATCTTACTCTTTTCTTTCAGGCCCCCTCCCTACATCCTCTTTTGTCTTTTTATCTTCCTCTTCACTTTTTCTCACTCTAATTCTTTTTTCTTCTCTTTCATTCGATTTTTGCATTTCCTTACCTTCTTCCCTTCAGATCTCCTCATTTTTCTTCCTTTCATTTTCTTTCTCCTCATCTTTGGTTTTCTTTCTTCCTTTCATTCTTTCTTTCCTTCTTTATTTCTTTCCTTACTTATTTCTTTCATTTTTTTTCTCTCGAATCGTTTCTCTCCTTCCTTCATTCTTTCTTCCTTCCACTTCATTTCTATCTTCTGTTCTCTCTTTCTTTCTTTTTTCTAACTCCATGATCTCCATTTGAATCTAAATTCTCTGTTTTTTTTCTTTCTTTCTTTTTCTTTCTTCTTTCCTTCCTCCTTTCTCTCTTCCTTTTACTCCATTTCACTCTTTCTTCCTTTCTTCCTTCTTTTTATTCTACTTCATTCTTATCTTCCTTTGTTCTGTTTTCCATTCTTTCATTCCTTCTCCTTTCCTTATACTTCATGATCTAAATTCAGAAAATTTGGGCTCTTCTCCTTTTTTTTGTCTTTTTCAACTAAAAAAAACCTTACGTCAATAAGCTGTACGAAACACCACCATACTGTATCTCAATGCTGTTAATCATAATAGATGGCACAGATCATTATTTTGCAATCGCAAACCTTTTGGATGTACAAATAAAGAATCATTCTTCTTGGGCACAACACACAGACATGAATGAATGCATATATAGTATTGCGCATTTGAAGAAGCACAAACTCTGTGTTTCTTGTCTATGATTGCATTCTTCCCATGTATACGTTGGTTTAGTTTAAGGCTATTTGACTAACTAGTTCGGCCACTCTTCTAAATAACAATGTTAGTGAGCCTTTCCAATCTTCTTGCTGATTGATTCTAAACAAAATTATAACAGGATCGAAAAAATACCTGGTGTAATTCATTAAAACTATCTAATTCGATTTTAAAATTTTTTTCTCAAATTTAGCATTGAAAACCAGAAATATGCCTAAATGCATGCCTTGTTGCATGAGTGTGTGTGTGTGTGTTTGTGTTTATATGTGATATTATATTTGGCAGATGTGACTAAGATAGATAGATAGATAGATAGATAGATAGATAGATAGACAATTCCTGTTATTTCGATTGATACATTTTATCCACTGTCAGCATCATAGAACTTCATCTATACATACAAAATGTGACTGCATGTGTTTGTCTTTCTGAGTATGTATATATGTGTATCTGTAGACATATAAGCATTTTAGCACCAAATATTACATAAATAGTCAGTGGTATCTTCTCTACCAATTTGAAATTCAAAAAATTATGTCTCACTTTATTCTTGTATCAGATATGAGACAATACGGGTGAACTCTTCGTGTCTTAGTGAATGATCCCCTGTCATAGTGGTACTGGTATGAACAATAAAACGTCGCACTGTTTTATGGTTGATAGCTGTCCTCATTTTACTTACAAGTAGAATGATATCTATCTGCCTCCTCATGAATGTAGAACGTGAAACAAGGTCAAGATTAAGGTGGGGAACTTCATACATATATATGTTTACTTATCATTCATTTACCCTTTTGCCCCATGAGATGAGGTAAAACCCTCAATCCTACCCTTTTAGCAGAAGCATTGAAAACCATCTTTAAAAAGTTTTCGGGATAACTCTTGCCAGTTGCTCTCAGCATCTGGTATTCCAAGACGGTCCCCTATCTAGGAAGTAGCTAGGCTTGACACTGCTTAACCGGTTATCTTGCAAGAAGTAGTGTGACAAACATGTATGTATGGGCAGAGACGAAAATTATTTAGTTCCTTTGATAATTACCTTTTGAGACATCTCAGGTATCATAGATTAACCCTGACCCTACCCCTCTTGATGGAATGGGGAAGTGCAGCTAGGAACAGCCGGTCCCCTGAATCCAGACATCATACTTTTTAAGGTGACTGGGGATTCCTGTGGCAGGATTTTATTCAGATGTAGAATGGAGAGAAAAAGTGAGTTACCACAAGGGACACAGCTTTCTTATTTCAAATCGCTTGCCAACCTCCGACAGTGACAGTTACTTCACTCCCTGCACTGAAGAGCTTGTTGCTCAAAAAGAATGATATAAGAAACCAAGTGCAAATCTATATTGATTATTTTTATATATGCACTTTCTGATCAAATCTACATCAGCCCCTGGTGACATGTCCTTACCTGGTCACGTGGTTCCATGACGCGTTGTGTCTCCTCTCCTTTTAATCACATCAAATATGGACCCGTTTGTTCATTGCTAAATATAATACATCACACAGACACACACATACACACATGCCGACACATACATGGCTTTTGTGCATGCAATGTATATTTTGTATTTACATACACTACTGAATGAATAAATTTGTGTGTATAAGTAGGAAAACATATTTCGGAGCTTTAATATGTATATACACACATGAGGATTCATAGAGCTTCAGCTTAAAAATAATGTAAGGATTTAAGGGGGATGTTTAGTGTATAGAAATATGTATGCATTGAATGTGTATATAAATTCAAGTCTATGTTTTTGTATGTATGTATGCTAATATACATATTTACCAATATATCAATAGATAGATAGATTGATAGATAGATAAGTGTGATTGTAGTCTGCTAATAACAAATACATAATTGAGTGATGTTCAGTTCTTGGTCAGAAGCTAAAGACAAATGCTTAGTTGTTGGGCCGGCTATAAGCCAATTGGACCAATTGCTCCCAATTGGGCCAGCGCCAGGCTAATCTACCCTAGCTTAGTTAAATGCTCACAACAACATATTGCAACACGCATCTAAGACAACATTGTAGGTTTTACAGAGAACAGCAACAATTTCAATTTTCTTCTAAATCCTCACAAGGTCGATAGTGTTTGTGTATAATATTGATATTTTGAATTTTTGTTATGGTAATTTAATTGAATAATATGCTGATTAATTGGAGAATAGTGTAAAAATTTATTTCTCCTTGATTTCCAAGTTCACATTTTGATTGCTTTTCATTACACCATAGAGGTATGAAAGCTTTAATAGATTTTATTTTTATCTCTAAGATTCTACAGACTTTGGCTGAGAACCTGGGCCTCCTAAAAATGTTTCTATTTTGGCCCTACAGCCCTTAAGGCTGACCTTGCTTAGTTATAAAAACAAGGCCATAACTGTAGCTTAGTATAATCCCAATAACACATGGAAATGATAAGTATGAGAACACTTCGGTAATCAACTAATAAATTAAGTAAACTTACATGGTCATCAGCCATCATGTCAACTGCTAGACATAGGCCCCTCCCAGCTCTGTCCATGTCAACCATGACTGTGCTAACCACTATCATGCCTTACCAGCACACCTTTCTATCTCATCTCCCCATCCTAATCTGTTTTTTTTCCCACTGCTTCTTCTACTAGACTTGAACTAAGTTAAAACTTATGGTAAAAACTTTCAACACTTTTCTATATACAAATGAATGTGAAATGAATTACTCAATACTTTTGATATAATAATGATAATTTTATCAGTTCTTTGGAGGAAAGAAATTTAATGACTGCAGGATCTCTCTGCTACCTAACTTGTCCCCTGATGGCAGATAGGAGAAAGTATCAATAGATATGCAGGGTATCCTCTAAGGACAACATGAACCTCGTCGACTTCCTATGAATATATAGGGACCCACCAAACATATTGAATGAGGTGGAACTAATCTAAAAAGTTCACCAGAAAATAGTGGCAATAGGTGAGCTCAACTGGCCACTACTTCACAGAACCAACATATCTGAGCAATAAATCAAGTAAATTGGAAGTGATATTTTACCTTTGGCGTTCTTCTCACAATTATAATTGCTTTTTGTTACTGACATTGAATTATTCTTCCTCCAAGTATGGATGGGTGAAAGGAAATTCACCATGACCAAAGTGGCTGAATTCACACCTTATCTCCTTTTCTAAAGATTGAACCAGAATATCTGGAATCGGTTTGGTTGCAGGAAAAAAAGCCAAAATAATTACCAATAAACCTTGAATAGAGCAGTATGTTTAAAAATTTTCCATACTGCTCAAAATTGCACTGTTCAAGGTCTTATGAAAATTTAAAGTTTTCTTATTCTAAGATTATACTTAGTTACATTAATATCTACAACAATACCTTAACTGTACTACTTCAAGATTTGTATTAATCAAAACCACACAGTTCAAAGAATTGCTGTATTTACAGATAAAGCAGATGGCAAATGGTATTCAATAACCCTTTTCTCGACAATATCATCTTCCTCCTTATTTGAGCCAGTGTTTAGCACTTTCCAATCAAGAATGATACGGATTTATTCTACAATTAGATTTTTTCCATTTGCTACTATGCAAGTATAATTTTTTTTTCACAATTCTTAAAAGTGAACAATTGTAGAAAAATGTATCTTTCTGTCTCGATAGACAATGGAACAACACTGAAGTATCCCTTCCAGGATGCGAGCCTGGTTGAAACATATAGAATTCCTCGCACTGCCTTGCTGATGTACTCTGAAGGAAGTTAGAGCATGATATGTTTGGCATCATTTTGGGTGCATAATCTGCTAGAAAGACGTCAAAGTTGGCATCCAACCAGATTGAGGGGACTCCACTTCCTGGTCAGGAGTCAGAGCTGTTATTCTCCCAGACTGGTTTCCTTCCAAGGCTAGAGAGTCCAGTCAGTCCCACTATTTTACTTATAGCTGGGAGTTGGGTAGAGAAATGGATTCATGCCTCTCCCAAGAACATTACTGCAAAGTTAACAAACAACCTTGACAAGAATGTGAACTCTGCTAACTGATTCCATTGTTTATGCCGTTAACCATGACACCTCTTGCACTTTAAACAAACGTAGATACATCTGAAAATCGCAGCACGCAGCATATGGGAGGAAATTGGCATATGTGCCTACATCTGAACGAGCGTGTTTCTACCAGAGTCAAAATTATCAACTGGAGGCAGGTGGGAACTTCACTTAGTTCAAAATCTGGTACAAGTTTAAGATAGACATTTTTGAGAAATACAAATAAGATAAATAAATGTCTTTTGTCAATTAGAAAACACAACTAATAGATGATTTTAGAACAACTGAATGATTCTGTTTGACAGATATTTCCGCAGTGCCTTGGCAAATTGTTTACTTCCTTCATATATATATATATATATATATATATACATATATATATATACATATATATGTATATAGAAACATGAAATGGACATATTTGGTTCAACAGAAAGAATTTAAGTTTCTATGTTATATAATGCAATTTATGATTCATGTATGTATATATATATATATATATATATATGTATGTGTGTGTGTATATATATATATATATATATATATTAATGTATATATATACATATATATATATATATATATATATATATATATATATATATATATATGTATCATTCCTGATTTTAGCAATTGCTTTATCTATGGAGATATTACTAAATATTTTTAAATTTGAGTATAAATATATACATATATATATATTAACACACACATACAACTACACAAATACACACACACAATCTGTATCAGTGCACATGGATGTGTGTTCATCTGTGTATGTATGTATGCATTCTCATATGAGTGTGTGTGTGTGTGTGTGTGTATGGAATAGTTCAAAAAGCACCGATCTAGAAACTCGTATAAGAATTAGACATCCAAGTAAATGTGCAAGTAAATACAATTGTTATTTTCACTGTTGTCAAAATCAAACACTTTGCCCGAGGAACCTTTTCAAATGCACACAAGTGTCTACATATGTGCACCTGATTGCACATGTATACATATATATATATATATATATATATATATATGTGTGTGTGTGTGTGTGTGTGTGTATGTATACGTGTATGTGTGGGGGTAGGGGGTAATTGCGGTCCCAAAGGTGTACAAATGCACCAGATTATTTACCTGACAAAACCCTCTTAAATTACGCATGCCTGCATGCACGAATACATGTTTGTTTACACAGAGACATTTACCTTCTTCTTTTCTTTTTTTTTTCATCTTTTGTGATTCTCTAAGCATCTTTCACTTTTCCCCATTATTATTTCTTTGCGCACAAAAGAAAAGAAGAAAAGAAGCAAAAAACAAAACAAAAAAAAAGCACGTAGCTCCCCTCATTAAAAAACATACACATAGACACAGGTTCGGAGAATAGATCTATTTATAGCACCAACAGCCTTATAAGAATTTAATGTGGGACAGGTGGAAAGACGCATACTGAATTGATCCTTCATAAAAGAATTCCTCTCATTCATCAAGTTGATGTGATATTTATTTAATCCTTCTTCGTCTTCTTCATCTTTTTGTTTCCTTTCTGCCTGTTTTTCTGCTCTCTGGAAGACTCACCTAAATCTGAAACGAGAACGATACATTTTAATATTTACACAGCATGTTGGAAAGATTCAAATGTGAGGCTTTACCAGAGATGACGCCGCTACAAGGTGGCGAGAATTTCTCTTGCTGCTTGTGGAACCCTGTATTCCCAAATAGTCAACCATCTGGATACTGACCAGGCTGGATGTTGCTTAACTCTGGTGCTCATACAAGACCAGGTGTATCCAATGCGGTTTGGCTGTAACCAAATAAATTAATAAACTCGCCTTCATGGTCAATAATTGTACAACTGTAGCATAAAAATTTTGAAGTCGTGTAAAAAAAATTCAATCGAAGAATAAGTATGGTCAGTATAAATTTTACTTATGACATCAGTGGTGTTTTCCCCTGGAAAATATCTAAAATAGAGTCAGAAAAATACGAACATCATGATTCTCAAGAATCTAAATGTCAATAATAAACCGGTTGAGATAACATCCAAAAATGGTAAAAAAAAGTTTTCTTCCAAAAATTTTTAAAAAGTTATTCCAAGTATTGGTCTAGAGGAGTACTGTTGCCAATTTTCAAGTCTGTAGACAAAACGGTATGGCCAAGAGCACTGGAACACACTAACAAACAATTGAGCTAACAAACATATGTAAATATGAAAAGGAAAATCAGGGAAAATTGATGATAATGATTTACAATACTTTATCTTCTGAAACAAATAAAAATATGATAGGATAGAACTCTTTGCCATCTATGATGGCTATGATTATTCAATTTGCCATCTTTGATGGCTACGGTTGTTCAATTCTCACTGCCCAAATATAGTTTAAAGAAAAAAAGAAACAAACAAAGAAAATACCCCTCCCCCGAAACAAAATCTTAATCTTAGAAATTTCTTCATAACCTATATGAATAAAATTATTTATACTTTCCTACCTATGCCAATTTCAAATCTTACCTTACTACACATGGATTTATGAATGGTTCATACCTACCTACATAGTTAAGATGTGCCTAATACTTTATTCATTCAATGTAAATGCACTGCTAATGGTTTCATTAAAGAAATGCACTGCAAAAGATTTTTCAATAGAAATGCATTGAAAATCAGAAAGAAATGGTAAGTCAACTGTCAGGAATCAATACAACCATTAATGATAGAATAGGGCTACCTTTTTTTCCCCCAGAAGCTTGGCTTACCATGACAACTGCTCTACCACTTGAACCACAGAAGTCAACGGTTGCATTCCAAACCATTCTAACCTGATCTTTGTTAAATCTTCTTAAATCTCTGTGCTTCATTGTTTTATACTTGAGCCATGATTCCTAAACACCATCACCTGACCCATCTTCTTCCACCTGATTTATTGTTCTCCCAGCTTTTTTTATGTTTTTTTTTCATCCATTTTTATTCCCATTCTTATTATGCCTAATCCAGTTTTTATTTGCGCTGGATCCTTGATACAAATCCACAAAACTCCATTATCATAATTGATTCTCCTACTTGGATCACTGATTTTGATCCCTTTCTTTTTTAGACCCTGATTCTTCAAGGATAATATCCAATCCCCCAAATTTGATCTTTGATATCAGATTCATTTCTAATGCTTGATCCAAGGCGCTTGATCTTTGTAGTCAATTCAATAAACATATGGCCATGTTTTGACCTGCATTCTGGTTACGCCCTCGTAATATAGATACAACTCAACCAGGGCTTAAGCAAACTAGCATTTGGTGAAGTGATATATACACACTGTACAACATAAGATACAATGCCATATATATATTTACCTAAAGCTCAATATTGTGCATACGTCTTCCTTGCTATTCCAAAGAGAAGGAAAAAAATGTCATTGATTACATTAACTCAACCAATAAGGTGTCTACACTTTTACTTTATCCTTCTCATCTTCATTGTCTGGTGTACTTGAAACAAACATGACATAGACATTTTCGTTTCCTTTCGCAAGCTAACATTAATATAACGGAAATTTTCATCATTCGCAGTTGAGCCACAGAACTGAAATAACTGTCATCCGTAGTTAATGGTCTTTAAGCTCTTGGTTGCTCTCTATCTGCTACCAGACGATAAGTTGACGTATGATTGTATTCTATTTGCTATTTGTTGTCTTGATTTTTTCAATAAGATTCAACTTTGCTAAAAGTACATTCAAAGAAACTTATCGTCTTTTTTGATCTTTGTTCTCAATCATATAAACCTTCTGTCTTTTCTACTTTTTTTTTGTTTGAAGTACTGTGGAGCAGTTATTGGAATCTGATCTCTTTGTTAATGAGCTATTAATCCAACGGATTACAATAATTCATGTAATAATAAAAATGAATCATAGAATAATTGCTCTTGTCTTTTATAGTTTGTTTCCTGATCAGAAATCTCAGATTTGTTTAAAGTAATTTGGAGCTGTACTTTAAACCTGATCTCTCTGTTAACCTATAATCCAAAGCATTATCATCATAAGCCTTTTAGTGTTCATCATAAGACATAAGTCTCCCTCGAGATTTACCAAACCTCTCTATCATTGGTGTCACAGATCCATTACTTTCTGAACTTGTCTAGTTTGTCTTGCCATCATATTTTTTGCCAGCTGCATACAATTTCCAGGAATCTACAGTGTGAATTGTGATGCCCATTGGTTGTCTGACATTCTTGCAAAGTGGCCTGCCCTTTGCCATTTTAATTTTTTTAATGGATTCTATGATATCTCAGACTCCTTTTTTTATTCTCCAACGTACTGTGCTGTCTTGTGATCTCTCCATGTGATATTGTGCATGATTCGCACCTGTGTGCATAGCATGGTTCTCGGCACAAGGGCCAATCTCTTGGTTAAGTTCAATGTTTCAGCTTCATAGGTGACTATTGGTTCTTTAATTCTTTTTAAAAATTTCCAAGTTAGTAAAATTTCTTTTGCTAACTGTTCTGAATGTTTTCACTTCAGTATTATTTAATTCGCAAAATGAAAATACTGCTTTTTATATATATGGTAAATATTTGAGTATATGCCAAAAGATAACTCTGAATTGATTTATGCAACTCTTAATCTTTTGATATCTTTGTGCCAAATTGTTCTAATTCATAATGAATATTCCAATAGAAAATATTTTCTTTTAATGCTGCTCTACCATTTATGATTGAAGTTCTCTCAAATAGTATTAATCCACTTGGAAAGTATAATGGTTAGTATGTCTGCCTCACACGCAGAGGGTCCTGAGTTAAATTCCTGGTATTAGCAAAGTGTAGAAAACTCTTCATAAGAACTAATTTATCTGTGCACACTGCAGCTAATTGAGTACACACTAAGCTGTGTGATTAAGGTGGAGGTATCCTTTCAGAAGACTTGCATCCTGCCAAAGGAGTGGCCAAAATTACTTGTAGGTATCAAGTCCTGGTCTCGACCACTCTTGAGATCACTAAGCTGACACAGAGACCGGGACTTTATCACTGGCCATCATACTCCATAGAGGGTAGTCTCTAAAAAGACAGGACACTTTACCTGCCTAATATTCAAAGATCAGAAATTCCATCTGTATTATTTTCTTGTCTAATATTCCATGATCTTTCTCATAATCCACATCTATTATTCAACTTTCATTTCATGTTTTTGACAGCCTGCTCTCCAACCTACTTCAGGTGGAAAAAATTTGTGTGATCTTTCTTCAATTTCATAGTCTTTAAATAACTTTGTTTCATTATTGGATATTGTTAATCATTCAGCATGGAGACCACAAAGCTCAACAAAGTTCAAAAAAAGAAAATAGGAAAAAAAAATATTTTGAAACCTAAAAAGTTTGTTCTATTTTTGTTGCTAGATGCCATTAGAAGTATTTAGCTTTAACTAAATTCATTAAAAAATGCTTTTAATTGTATTATGACAGCTGTCATATCAGCTGGCTTTTTTAGAGAGTATTTCCAAAATTGGCTCATTTTTGTTTATCGATTCAAACATTAAAGATGGGAGAAAATAAGTAACATTTTGGGCATATAATGTTTGTTTTTTTTTATTTTGAGGATGGTAAAAATGTGACTCAAATGCAAAAAAAAAAAGAAAATTTGTTCAGTTAATGGGGCAGGTAGTGTGATTGGAAGAACATTTCAAAAGTTGTTTGTAAACTTTGTAGCCACCAAATAGAGACATTACTTGGGATTAATCAATATCATATGATACAGAAAATAGCTGATACACTCAAAGTATCCAAATCAAGCAGTGAAAATGATTTGAACCAGTTCTTTCAGGTCAGTCACTTCAATTTTTGGTCCAGGCCTCTGAGGGTGCAAGGCTGTTATTCCCAGTTCCCTATATACACTGTACAAACTTTCCTCGTCTTTTAGCCATCATGTTTTTATCTTCTATAAACCTTTTAGTAAACCATACTAGATTCACTTATCGGTAAATATTGACCGGGGAAAATTTTATAGTTACTTGTATTTCTTAAATTCAGAAGCGTAACTTTTATATTATCATGAATTCTTTTATATCCATGTATTTAGGTTGTATGTTTGGGTGGTCGCAAGTTGAGTTGGTCGTAAGTTAGGGTTCATGTAAATGTGGGATGCATATGATTGTTGGGCAAGTGAATTTCCGCTACCCATAACAAAGACTGGTCTTCAACCAAAGATGGTGGTAATGCTGTGTATATGATGGGATCA
Organism: Thysanoteuthis rhombus; assembly: GCA_963457665.1. NCBI lineage: Eukaryota > Metazoa > Mollusca > Cephalopoda > Oegopsida > Thysanoteuthidae > Thysanoteuthis > Thysanoteuthis major. The sequence goes on along the minus strand of OY735207.1, from coordinate 11,602,282 downwards.
GAAGGGAATTCCCTACGATAAGAATTGTTAAAAAAATGCCAAAAAAAAACAAAAAAACACTTCTGGCTTTTTTAGCAATTTTAGCCAATATTCAGCTGTTTTCTAGCTGTGTTTAGGTATATCTAGCCATTTCCAATTGTTAAAAAATGCCAAATTTGTCTATCATGGCTAGTAAATAGAAAAAGATTGGCTAAAATCAATAGTGCTAAAAATAAATGCTAAAAGTAACTGAAAATTTTGAATTTTCACTCTGTCAAAACAGCATGGTGTTACCCCTCTGATGGTGTCACCCAGATTGCCCTGACTTCATCCTCATCGCTTGGCCAGTTTTTTAACTACTTCCAGAGAACCAAACAATTGATTTGAGCAAATAATGCTCCCTGTCAGACCAACCAAGGGCAGCAATTGACTGCAAAACGTGCCTGGAAGAAAGGATATAATATTCTGTCAAGATAACACTTGTTTGGTGACCAGGGAAAAATTGTTACAGTTGGGCTTGGAAGTTCTCACTCATCCCCTGTATACATCAAATGTTACGACTTAGAATTATTATTTTTCCAAATCTTTAGATATTTCTCTCAATGGAAAAAATGTCAATTCCTTTAAAGACTGCAAAATTCACCTAAAGCAATTCTTTACCGAGAAAGATAAAAAGTTCTGAGAGAATGAAATTATGAAATTGTCGAAAAGATAGCAGAAGACATTGAAATAGAACAGTATATAGGACGTTTAAGAAACTTAATGTTGAAAAAAAATAAATGAAGATCATCTTTCATTTTTACTTCATACACCAAACAAATTTTTTACAAGTGGATACAGCTTTCAAAATGAGCTCACATGAGTCCCACTAATGTGATAGCTAATAAATTTGTCGACTGATTCATCAGTGCAGTGAATCACTGGGTGTCTCACTACTGGGCCTTTTACCTGATTGAGCTAAGCTCAATAAACAGTTATATTAGGAAACCTACCGGAGACAATGTTTAGCACACTTGTCTTTCAGACCAATTTGTTTGTGTAACCAGTTTGATCCTCAAAGATCTATGTACTGGTTAAATCTGCAATAGTTTGATGATTAACTGATTGGTAGACAGAGAGAGAGAAGAAAGCAAGAAAAATATGAGATATATTATTCATTGACAAAAGAGACTGAAAAGAATTATAATCATGATATATACATGTATATTATTGTGTCAACCACAGACAGCTGTTTTGTTATATTACAGCTCTTCAGTGTGGCTATAGACTATCCATTATCCTATTCAGTACCACGAGGCAGGATCGAAACCTTCCCTTCAGACCCAGAGACTGGTATCCTCCCTCTACTCCACAGAACTTGACGGTCTGTAAGGTTGAATTTAAGTGATATATTTATTTATCACATATATTCTTCATCCATCAGAATGCTCCATTCCATTTGGAAGAGAATTGCATAAGCTTACAATGAACGAGTTACCTTGCTTAGAGAGTGCTCAAACCTTAATAAGGGAACATCATATATATATGTGTGTGTGTGTGTGTGAGTATGTGTGTGTGTGAGTGATATTGTGTGTGTATGTATTTGATGACAGAGACAAATACATAGATACATAGAGAAATCAGTTGATTAGATATTTGCATGTAAACATTAGTTGCTCTGTATTTTCAGGAAAAATCAATAAACAATGAAAAAAATAATTTTAAAATAATTAAATAATTGATTAATTCATAAAAATCCAATTAATCAATAATGATAATAATGAAAATAATTTGAAAAAAATTAATCTATTACCATATTTAATAGCATATGAGAAGCACATTTAATTTTTTCAAAAATATACAAATATCACAATACATCCAAAACACTGGTATGATGCGTAGGGGGCCATCTACAAAAGCTTGAAATGAATGCCTGCGATGGTTGGATGAGTTGCAGAGAGCAGTAGTCATCCAAACATGATTGTAAACCATGCTTCTTATTGACTAGTAAACACTGTAATAAAAATTAAAAGTCACTTCCAAAAGGAAGAAAAGGAAAAAAAATGTAAGGTAACGGTCACTCTGACAAATTCACAATCACAACATTCAGCAAATCCACTTATTTGAGCCTGGTTCAATATTCCAGCTCAAAATATCTACTCTTTCTTCTGTTAGGTAGCCATTGAGAATAAAGAGCTGCAACTAAAATCAATATAGTATAAGCCACACCCAGTCTAACAGTGGTCAAGTGACCAGCTTAAAACCAGATGACATGATCCTTAATCACTATAGGGAGATTGAGCCAAAAAACTTTTTATTGAGTTTTGTTTTTGTAGTTCTGTTATCAAAACTAGGATCAAATACCTCAGGTTTCGAGAGAAACAGATTAAAATTAATTACATCCTGAAATTTGTTGTATTTTTCATGAATTTAGAAAAGAATTTTCTTTCATACTACACTCCTATAAATAGATGTTTACCTTCCAGAATCAGCTTATAAATTTACCATGGTGGTGCTGGGTTTGACTGCACCTGGTGGAAAACTTTGATATGTTAATATTTTGTAAAAGATTTTTCAGGGTTCCACAGATATATTTCTGCACCCAACCATGGGTCCAACGCTCTACCTCTGAATTTCCCCTATCTTCACAAGTCATCTTTTTTAGGATATTGCCAAACATTCCTCTGTTATCAAATTTAGGCGATTTGGATTTTATTTCCTGAGTACACAGATTAGATTAAATCATCATCATCATCCTTTTAGCATCTGGGAAGGTCTATGTCCAATGAAGGATGCTAAAGGATGATGATGATGATTTTTGGACATAGACCTTCCCAGTGACCTCTCTATCATGGGCATCACGGAGCCAATACTTTCTGAATTTGTCTATTTCGTCATGCTATCCTGTATTTTGCCGGCTACAGTTTCACATATGATCTCTTGGGATCCACCTTGTGAGTCCTGATGTCCAGCGGTGGTCTGCCATTCTTGCAACCTGACCAGCCCATAGCCATTTGAATTTTCTGATTGATTCTATGATATCCCTGATTTCTGTTCTTGCTCTAATATACTGCGCTGTTTTGTGATCTCTCTATATGATGTTAAGCATGATTATCTCTAATGAACTTTACATGTTTCTGAGTTTGAGTGTCAATCCTTTGGTCAAGTTCCATGTTTTAGCTCCATAGGTGACTATCAGGAGGATGCATTGGTTGTAATGGGATTTTCTTGTTCTTAAAGTTTGAGCTTACTCTACCAAAAGCTTGCCAATCTATAGTGATTCTTCTCCTGATCTCTTCTTCTTTTGAGGGTTTCATGATGATTTGTTGTCCTAGGTAGATGAAGTGGTCTATTTTTTTTTCAGGGTGATTTTGATTTTTGTCCATCCCCCAAAGAAGACTCAAATATGGTAATGAGTGACTGGTCTAAGGACTCCCTCAGGAGAACTTGCTACTTGGGTCTGTCACTAATTCTTGTGTCAACATCTCCTTCTTCACCAAAATAGTTTGTTGTTGTTGTCAACAAAGAGATGCAAGTGGCCAAGCAGTTGACAGCATGGAGGATGGGATTGGCAAGCCAAGTTCAAACTCAGGAGAGGCATGCATCCATTTCTTCCCCACTGCCATAATATCATGTACCAGCATGGCTGGATAAGGCCCATCACCCTTGATATCTCACATAGGGATGGTCAATGTTCAATGACAGACACTAAAAGGTTGATAAAAGAAATTTTTCTTCAAAATGATAAGGTAACTCACCATCACAGTCAATAATTGAATAACTGTAGCAACAAAATTTCAAGTCATGATAAAAAATCCTGTTGGAGAATAAATATAGGCAGAATTTTATTTATTTCATTCTATTTATTTATGACTCCAATGACGTTTCCTACCGGAAAACATCTAAAATAATGTAAAAAAAACATCTAGAAACATCTACGTTTCAAAGAATATTAGCTACTGAAACAGAGTCTTGTCTAGGAGTCCACTTATAACATATTTCATCTATGATGAGATTTTTCATCAGAGATCTAACCCAAATTAATAAATCTAAGACTTTTTATAAAATGCTTGAGGATGTTCCTGTCAAGCATGTAAGCATGAAAATACATTTAAATGCAGGAGTCTCATGCAAAATGCTTGAGACTTGGAAGTAAGATAAGGTCTGATAACATTTCCAGAATTTAAAATTGCATTCAAATTAGTTGCAGAAATAGATCATCATCATCATCATCATCATCATCCTCCTCCTCCTCCTCCTTTTAAAGTCCATCGTTGTACGTTGACCTTCCTCAATATCTGCCAGCTATCTCAACCCGAGTAGCCTGGTGCCAATATTTTCTGAACTCATCTAAATCAAGTTTAAGTTTTTGCCAGCGTCAGTTTGGTATATGATCCCCGGGGATCCACATTGTGAGTCCTGATGTCCAACTGTTGTCTGACATGTAGAATGATGTGAAGCAAAGTTCAAATTAATACCAAGAAAGAATTCAGAGAAATGTTCTGCAGCAAACTACTACCATTTCCCATAAAACAAAAGCTCACTTAAGCTTTCCCGATCAAAATGAATCAATATATGAATATTAAAGCCATTATCTTAAAATCAATCATTTATAAACAAAATATTGACATGCATTGTCTTAAAAAATAAGTGCGTAGTTGCAATTTAAGGGAGCTGATGAATAAGTCCTTTCGGGATTTCAAAACTTACTTAACATATATGATTGATGAGAATAAATCAAATCTACTTTTTAATTTCCTGAATGGGAAATGATCAGCATAGATATTTCAAAAACTGAAAAATTATCTTTCTAGATATTTCAAAGAAATTCTTTTATGATAATATTCATAAAAGTTCTGTTGAAATTGCAGTTTGTATCTATTAAACTGACAGGAGTGGTTTGGAAAGGCCCATCCCGTAGAGCCGAGATATTTTTCTTTTATCAGCACAAGATAGACAAAAGAATGGTGTTCTGTATACTTGGAGGCTTGTGCATTTGTGGAATCATTATATTGGAGGTGCTGAGTGACAGAACAGTCAATAGTATGGAGAATGGGCTCGGCAAGTCAAGTTCAAATTTCAGCTGAGACAATTGTGTTCATTTTGGGGAAAGGCATGAATTCAGCTTTTCTCTACTCCCAACCACTGGGTAAATTGTTGAGCAGAGTGGGCCCCCTCATCCATGTAAATACTGACCAGGCTCTATGCTGCCTAATTTTGGTGATCTAACAAGGTCTGGTGTATCCAACGTGATTTGGCTGAAAGCCTAATAAAAGAAAAATTTTTTTTTTAAAAGCTTCTTTTTGTCAGAAATCCAAATCAAAGCCCCTCCCTTAGTTTTTTTTCCCTCATATTATGGATGTCTTTTTGTGAATATTTTTTTGAATTGACCTAATTCTGGGACAAAGCCATAAATAACCATCTTTTTTTAAGATTGTGTATTTTTCAGAAGTCAAAGCTTATGAATTTTTAAATAAAAGATACCTCAGTATCTTGGCTTTTTATATCTCCCTACATAGATCTTTTTGTACTGTGGTCCTCATCTTGTTTGTTCATTTGATACACAATGTTTTGGCCATGGAACCTAACCAAAAGACTGACTTCAAACTGCGAAGCATGCAACGTGCACAGGAGAGAATTATGCTCAACATCACATGAGGAGATCATAAGACCGCTCAGTCTATCTGAAGAAAAACAAAAGTTGATATTATAGAAACGATTATATTTAAGATGACACGAAAAACTCAACAAGTTCAAGAAGTATTGGTTCCGTGATGCCCATGATAGAGAGGTCTGGCAAATCATGGGGAAGGTTTACATCCAACAATGGACACTAAAAGACTGATGATGATGACTCTAAGGCCTTTTTCAGGAGCATGTCATGAACTGGGTTTTTTAGGGGTTGGAGTAGCAGACAGAAAAAAATACTATATCTTCTCTGTGACACTTCCTTATACATCAGTGTTTTTTTTTTTGCTCCATGCTCCATCCGGACAGCACAAAAAATTCAATAAACCCTCCCTATACTAAAATAGATTTGGTGGTAACAAGGTATGATAGTGAAGTATCAAATTTAGAAAGTCATCAAAATTTACTGTTTTAAATCAAAGAGAAGAAATTTTAATCGAGAAGTAATTTCAATGAACTTTTTTGAAATTATGTTCTAAATTTTTTTTATCCAATATGACATGCTATAATTATATGACTTTGTTTATTATTAGCTTTAAGAGTGTTGATACTTTTTATCATTACTTCAATATCTCATTTGAAGCAGGTGAAATATTTTTGGCAACTAAATTTCCTCTATAAACAATACAATGTTAAAGCAGCATTTCTGGTTTGTCATCATTCATTATTTCTAATCATCGATTTTTTTCCCCATCATACCAGGAGTACCATCTGCAACATACAATGTTTTCCATTGGTATTTTATTTTCATCAAAATGAATTATAAGCTTCTTATATATATATATATATATATATATATATATATATATATATATATATATATATATATATATATATCACAAGTGGTAATTGTTCTTTCGAATGATTCTCAGAATAACATCTCCTCAGAAAATCTCCATGATCAATATATCTCATGTATACCAACAAAAGGGCCCCATTGTCTCTTACAGTGGATAGGTCCATCTTCAGTGTGAATTTCCTTGATTTAGACTTTACAAAAAGCTGTTCTCCGACACTTCTATTCATCACATCTATTCTGCTGCCAACTGTATCATTATTCAGTGGCATGCCGTCAACATCTTTCTCATTTTTCTCAGGAACTGTTTTGAGGAAAATTGAAATCAATGGTTTAATCAAATCTTCCATTATACTCATGGGTGTTGTGCTAACTTTTCAGGTGCTTGAGCTGACAAAATGTTTGGGCTTTTTTTTTCACAAACCTGCCTATACAAGTCAATTTTCGCTATCACAAGAGAAATTCATAACTAGCCTAGAGAATACGATTATTGATTCCAGTTCATTTAGGAAACAATGAATTGATTGTTGATTTATTTTCAAACTTCATTTCCAACAATTCAAAAGATTCCTATTTTGAATCGACATCATTTTTATGCTTTGCTTTCAAGTGTGCCCCGAGGCAGCCACATTTCTTTGATTCGTTGGTCATACATTGTCAGCATAATGTACGGAAAAGTACCCATTTACTATGCATAGCATGGATTGAGTGAAATTTCAAGTTCTCTTCTGAATACTGACAAACTCTTTCTTTTTGAACACTACTCATCTTCAGTGAAAAGATCTATGTAAGGAAACAAATTCCTCTTGAAAAAAAATACTGATGTATAAAATTTAGGGCACTAACTAAGAATTCGTAATTTCTTTATTGTGTGAAATTTAGTAACAACAATGTAAGTACTTAATTGCTTATATGTCTCACTAGTTAGAAAAAATAATTTGTAATATTGTATAATAAGGAATTTGAAATATTAGATTTTCAAGATCTAATCACTTGAGCTTTTATAAGACTCAGTTTTGAACCCTGGAACATATTTTGAGCCTCTCACTCGAATTCCACAATGCATCTAAATATATCTATATTGCCCCTTGAATCACTGTTATACAGTGTTTTTGAAAATAAGTAATATTCTGAAATATTCTGTTGTAATTCTGTCAATTGAATCTTCTAAGATTAACAATTTAGCCGTCGTAGATAGATAGACTGATTAACTGCTTTGTATATCATCATCCATAAGTCATAGCTAGTATTATACATCCATCGTACACTGTACATTTTAGTCATACTGGTAAGATGTTTTTTGGTATGTCTCGGTACTTACTAAATGCTTTCCAACAAATCATTTCACATGTGTTATGCTGAATCAGTGAAAATATGTGATTGACAGAATTTAGTTTTTTTAAACAAAAAACAAATACGCACATAGTTTCAGGTTGATCAAAAGTTCATTTAATCAAAACAAGGATATAAAAAAACTATTTTTTACAATCAAGAGTTTGTGAAATCTATTTTTTACAAAAAATAAGCAAACATGTTGTTTCAATGTTTTTCTGACAAAAAATAAATAAATGAATTGTTTCAATTTGATCAAAAGTTTATTTAATCAAAACAAGGGTTATATAACAATAATTTTTACAGTCCAAAGTTTATGTAATCAAAATGATATCAACCTTTCACTATTTAGGCAATTTTACTGATTCAGTTTGATATATTTGTTCCATTTTTAAATCACCAAAACATTTGCATGGCAAACAACTGATGATCCCAACAAGAAATATATATATATATATGTATATATGTATATATAAAAAAATATAAACCCTTATATAAATTGTATTAATGGATATTTGGAAATGATAATTAACTAAAATGACATAAATTTAGAAAAGTTCTTTTTACATCTTTGGTGTTTAAAGCTGTGTTGCTTTCTAGACTATATATATATTTATTTATGCTTGAACAATAGGGAATGAGTCAGACTTAAGAATTAAAGTATATGGAGACTTTATTTGTCAATTAATCAATTCATAAATGAATTAATCATTATGCTGCACATGTTTCAGGAGGAGTTCCCATCTTCAGTAACATGTACGTACCTTTCAGTGATTAAAAGGTTTCCATAAAAAACAAATTTAGCATCAGATGTTTTGCCTTGGAAGCAAAAATAGAAATCAAAAAAGAGGATTCTTTTAGGGTCATAGTGGTGAGTCCAGACTGTATTCTGACGATAAATCTGTAGTGATATGGTTGAATATCCTGTTGGAAGTAGTAGCAGAAGTTATGGATATTTTATTGGTTATGCCGGTCAGAGGAGTGGGCATTATTAAGCATTGGTTGTCATGGATACTGGATAGTAGTTTAGTGTTAGACTACTTGGGTGCTTGGTAAATTGGGGATGAGGCTGTCTGTAGTGTTAGTCCAGATAGTGGGGTCAGGGGGTCTTTATTATGTATGATCGAATATCATTTGGGGAAATATATGTTCTGTATCTTTAATGGTCATTGTGAATGTTCTGGAAAGTCTGATGGCTTTGAGTTGTGCAAATGAAATACCATACAAAGGTTTCTTTAGGTAGGGGTCTGTGTGACTGTGCAAAGTTCCAAATGTTGAATATACATAAGAGGGGATTAGGTGCAGATGAGGGGTTACTTTTTGAAGCCTTTTTCTCCTCCAAATGAGCTTTGCACATTTTTTTAATATAAAAGGAATATATTTCCAGAAACTTTTTCGGGAAGATTTTTTTTCTTGATTGTTCGAAGAATACCACTGCGTTCCACACGCCCAACCACTTCAACCTCAGGAAACACTGTCAGTGTCATTTAGCAAAACCACTCAGTGGTTTCTATAAAGGAATGAATGATTGGCTTTTTCATATTCATAATTGTCGGAACTCGAGAAGAGAATCTGTCTTCACTATCAATGCATGAATAGTGTGTAATTTTAGAACGTTCTGGTTATTTACCTGCTAGTGTTGAAGATTATTTATTGTCTCCTGCCATCAACTGCAATCAAGAAGACTTATTTCTGACTCTGAATGTCTTTTGTGCTCTTTTTTCTATGCTTTTCATAACTGAATCTCTTTTGTACATAACCACCATGTCCTCAAGATCCAGGAAGTCTTTTGCGAGCAGTTTTATTCATTTCTGTTGTATCCTCTCCTAATTGTGACATTTACATTTGAAATTTCCAACCTCACCTGGGGCGTTCTTACTGAGTAGCTTCACTGGTGCACTTTCACGAACAATAAGGAAAATCACTGTTATATATAAATTGCTGAAAATATTTGCCCTCTAGGCAGGTATTCCCAGGTGGATGGAAGCTCCGTCCCTGAAACTTTCTATCAAATAATGATTCACAAAGTTGTTTCTCCATTATGTATAATTTATATCAAATGCTTAGCAGAATTATCTCCATTTATAACTAATTATATTGTAGTAACAGAACCACAAAACAGTCCCTGGGTGGAAACAGGATCACATAATATTTTTGGAATATTGTCTTAAACCAACTCCAGTATGATATCTTTCTCAGGAAACCCATTTTTAGGGGGTTCAAAGCAATTTTCTGGGGAGGAGTTTGGATTCATCTACTTGAATGAATTTTCTATTACTATGAGATTATATGATATCTTAAGGACAAATTGAAAGCCAGATGTTCCAATAAGGAAGTTCCATTTTTTTGCTTGGGGTCAGGATTCATGCCTCATCTTCACTGTAATTCTCTTCACATATGGTGTTGGATACCCAAGGCAAACTTTGATGAGGACCAGATCGATATATTCAATGTAAATTGGACTACTTATTGATAGCTTGCCAACATGCTAGCTTGTAATCTTTTACTGAAATCATGCATAAACAGTTTATTTACTTAAAAGAGAACATAGATGGCTGATCAAAATATTGTTAAGTTTGCTTTCATCTGAAGTGTGAACAGGATTATCTATTGATAGCTCGCAACCACGCTAACTGGTAATCTTTTATTAAAATCACGCATAAACACTTTGGGGTGGGGGTCTATTTGAAAATGCCCTCAGCCCTCAATAGAGGGAACTTCCAAAAGCTTTATAAATAGTAGTTGGTCCACTGCCTCCAAATCTCTTGCTACGCTTATGATAAATACTTCATTTACTTGAAAGACAACTGAGATTGCTGATCAAAATAAGTTGATAATTTAAATCTACATTATTAAATTATTATTATGCATATTATCTTTAGTCATGTGAAGCAACACAAAAACAGGTCTAGTTAGTTACTCATTAGTAACTGTCACATGACCAATGTCTTTTGGCAGCATGCCACATCAGGGGTGAACAATTGAGAAAATTAGAAAATAGAGTGATGGATGAATAAGTTACTCATATTTTGTTGAGCAGTGATCATAGGCATTTGGGAACACTTTGGTTAAAGGGGGTAGAGGGCTCAATTTGCCAAAAATTTCACACAGATTCGCCTGAATCATACTGATCAGCCCGAAATAGTACTTATACGCCTCTGGCAATGATCACTGAAAGAGCCTGAATTTTCAAAAAGACAGGTAAATGCTTCCCCCATTTTTAGACCAATGACCCTTTCACGGGATTCTTGATCCATCATCAACTCCAAGGCATGTAAAAAAGATTGATGTGCAGTTTCCATACACATTAGTCTGGGAAACTGCATACTACAACCTGTAGCAAAAACTCACGGTTATATTTCCACAAAGCTGTTGTAACCACAAGTATGTTTCAATAAACAGAATATGAAATACATAGACAATAAAAACTTAGACAATAAAAACTTCTTCTATATAAATCAGAAACGTGTATCAGCATATTGTATCTTATGTATCTTTAATTCTTATATGGAGGTCAGTTTTGAACCCAAAAAGTTCAATGTACCCCATTCTCTTCCTCGTGTTTATCCATCCACTGTTGACCCCCAGGCATTTATTGGCCACTTAGATAGTCTCTATTTTGAGCCAACCAAAATTTGATCAAAATTATGTGCAGGCACTTGGTGACTCTTGAATATCTTACCACAACCAAATTGTACCTCTTGGTAGCAACAGATGGCGTTACACATACTAGGCCAACATTTTATACTTTAACACATAACTTTTTGGTCTCATTGCTCATTGTTAAGAGTCCTGGTTTATTTTGTGATCTTTATCCATAGTTATGGCCTCAAGGAGAGATTTAAGTGTTCTCGGTGTAAGAACAACATTATGTATATTAGAAAATAATGGACTGTTTGGTAACAGCAGATCAGATTTGTCATATGTATGGTATTGTAAACATGAATCTTGCTGACATAATTGAACAAAGAGACAAAATATTGACTTTCTATATTAACAGTGATTCCAAGAAGTACATAAGCACTAGGAAACTATCAAAGATGGTATGAGATATGTGTGGGCGTAAGAGCTGCAGAGGCCAATTGGAAATATGTTTTTGTGGAGCCTGGTTCACAGCCAAGGTCTATAAAATCTTGGAGATATAAATAAAGTTTGTCATAGACATTATATCTCTATAGTAGAACAGAAAGCAATCAAAATGTGAGCTTCAGAATTTCTGAGACCAAAGTTTTTGCACTCTTCTTTAATTAATTGGAATATTTTTTTAGATATTAAAACATTAGAAATAAACATCATAAACAAACACCATTAATAATCATATCATGCACAATAATTAAACTGACTTTTTAGGAATTAAAAAGAAAATTAAAAACATTGCTTTTCTCCAGAAAATTCCAAAATGTAAATGTCTGTACCCCTTTACAAAATTATCTTTAAAAATAGATCTTTTTTCTAGAATTATCTAAAAAAATATCTAGACTTTGGGTATTGTTGGTTGGTAAAAAATGACCCCCAAAAGCAATTTTTTGAAAGAGAAAAAAAAGATTTCAATGGTATCTAGTGGTATTTTCATGTAAATTTTGAAGGCTGTAATGTAAAAACGAGATACATGCAAAAACACATACAGACAGACAAGCAAAGACAGAAGAATCAGTTGTTCAATTTGCTTGGTCAATCCTGCAGGTCATTTGTGAGGCTCCAGTGATGCAATAAATAAGCTGTTCAGACTTTTCAAAATTCAGGAGAAAATTAAAATCTTCGCTATTTCCTGCAAAATCCGCAATGTGGTGCTAAGTGTATGATGTACTAGATTGTCGTGTGTATTTAAAAAAAACTAAAGCAGATTTCCCAAGTGTGGAGTCCCTTTTGGCATAGAGCCCAATTGGGAGCAGTTAGTTGAAATAAGCTTAAAGCTATTCCTGGTAAAATGGTTCAGGCAGTGAAGAAGGTGATGTGACTGTAAAATCTAACAATGTTTTGTAATACAACAGAAAGACTTATCTAATTAGGTTCCAAAACCTTGGAGATTAAAACTACAGGATCTTCAAGTAAAAAAAAATATATCCTTCTTGTTTTTATACCAAATAATCTTCAAAAATAAATCTCATTATTTTAGAATTTAGATAAGATTACCCCCAAAACCTTTTTGAGCACTTTCTGTGCAGCTATAACTAGCACACAAGTTTCTATCAATTGGTTGCAAGTTCAATCACCCAATGTACTCTAAACCCAAATTAGCACAGTTCATCAAATATCTACAAGAGCGTCTTGTTAATATTAATACATTATCAGGTTATAATTACAAATGGTCAGAGGCCAGTGTGGACTGGCGAGGCCCATCACTCTTACATACTTACCTTGGGGAAGGCCTTTACCCAACCAAGGACTTTGAAGGTTGATAACAATAAGATAATGAGAGGACTATTATTAACTTTCTTACAGGAATACAAGTAGGGATCTTCTATGAATTCTTATTGATCTTTTTATTGACTTTTGTTAAATATAAACTGAATGATACATTTTCCTTACTGTTACCAAGAGGCATACAAATATAAACAATGTATTTGTGCTTGTGAGATGATATAACTGCAAATACCATTCAAAGATACACATATGTATATGTGTATATATATGTGTGTGTGTGTGTGTGTGTGTGTGTGTGTGTGTGTAAGGTTGAATCAATAAGTTTGTGGCCTGATGATAGCTGAATTTTGATCTGAAATTTTCACTGTATAAATTTTTATCCAAGTGTTTAATAGAGAAGTGTTGCATCAATCAAGGTTAGGAAACAGCGAACAAATATCAAATCTAATCATATAGTTACTTTCTTCCTGATTTTCTTCAAACCATATGGTTCGTTTATACTTAGCAAACATTGTGTGGTCATATTGTGAGACATCAAGCAGATAGCCTCAAAGTGAATAAATTTCCTGATAAAGGCAATAAAGGACATTTTACTAATGTCAATCAACTCCAAATTGAGAAAGTTGATAAAATCTGACCCATGGTTGTGAGTATCCCCTAAGGAACTATTTGTAGAGACACCACCAGAAGCTGGAGGTCTTTGCCTTGCTTACAAAAAAATGCTAAGAAGCTGTCCTCTAAAAATAAAATTTATGAAAGTAAACATCCCCAGAGGGATCATGATATTGATTACTATTTTAGTTATTTTTTTCACAACTGAAAAATTAACCCCTTAACAGGGAATGATTGAAATCCAAGTCTTGTAGTAATAGCAATGATTATTACTCTAAGTCACTTACAGTAGGTAATTGGTTAAGATGAAGGTAAATAGTGGTCAAAAATGAATTAATAACGGTCACATTATTCCATCTAATCAAGAAGTAAATAATGAAATAATAATAATTGCATTCCTGGAGGTACTTTTACCAAAAAGTACAAATCGTCTTTGTTCGATGGTTATACAGACTAGAACATCGCAGTAGACGGAGAACGTCATCTTGTCTTTCCAAATGAGATCGCATTAACTGCTCGGCATTGTCGTCTAGTCAGTTAATTAAAAAAACAATTGACATTCTTAAATTAACGTTTCCTCCTGAGGAAAATGTCGACTGTAAGCCGGGAAAGTATAGAGGTCTCTAAGAGCAATGGCTGGAAAACTAATATGTCTCCTAACAAGGTAGAATGCCAAGGCTTTATTGCCGACTTCTACTTACCCGACTAAATTCAATTAATTGTTTACAACGGAAAAGAGGAAATAAATAAAAGAGTCTGCATCAGTATGGATCTATTGCAACCACGCTGTGAGAGAAAAAGCAACAAATTCTGTTGATATCATGAGGTACAGCTTAAGAGCTTTGGGTCTGTAGTTATGTTTCAGCCCTGGAACCATAACAGGGTCATTCTCTGATGATGGCTTTGTCAGAGGCATCGCTGTTGTTTTAGCTGTAGTCGTATGAAATAATGTATAAGCATTAAAATGTAGGTATATATCCATTTACATGTATCTCTGTCTCACTCTGTCTCCCTCTCTCTCTGTATATATGTGAGGGGGTATATATTCATTTAATTTTCCTTTGATTGTCATTTTAGACACTTATCTAATATGAACATAAATAAAGCAATCAAAATCATGAATGGGCAATAGACTAACAGAAAAACTTCATACACACGCTCGCAAATACACACACATACTTTACATACATGTATACATATGTATGTTTATTTATGCCTACATTATTAGCACTTTTCAAAGAAAGACTTTTGTGCATTTAATGGAAATGACTGTATCAGAAAGAACCATTTTCCAGATTTGACCTGTGACAGTAATTTAGGGAGTTTCTACCATATCTACACATTAATAATGTGAGAGAAAATCAATTTGGATCAATCCTCCAGAAGAGAAATGGATTTGCGCTTTTTATATTTTTCAAAACTCCTGCAGAAACAGCCTCTGTCAGAGTTTTGAAAAAAATTGAAAGGCACAAATTCATTTTTCCCTCTCAGATTCACTGATTTTCTCTTGCATTGTACACAATGATTCAACAGTAATTCTGTCAACTTTGGTCTTTTGAAAAGATATTATTAAGTGAATCCCAAAAGTTTCCATCAATCTCTATCGAGAGGTAAAAATATCATTTAAATGTTATAAGCAAATTTGTTTTTGTTTTGGGATTGTTCTTTGTGTGTATCAAAATATATAATGACATCCCTGTCTGGTCAGTGCTTACAACAGAGTGTAGACAGAAAAAATCAAATGAAACAGCATCTTATGAACTTTTATCTGAATGTCATAAGAGGCAGAAAAGAAATGAAAATGCCAAATGAATTGATATGAAATTCCTATCATTATCACCAGGATCACCAATCCTAGCTTGAAACTGTCAAGCAAAACTTTTGATAATCCTAAATACCAATGGATTACCTCTCTTGTTATAGTCCTGCAGAGTTATGTACCCCTAATAGGGTATATATAGCCTCTTCAGGTGATGGTGGTTTTTCACTTAGACCCAGCTTAGTTTGTTAACATGGTAGCAGAGCGTAGTTTCATTTCTTTCTATTTTCAAAAACTGTAACCTAAACTGTCAACAAGGGTTTTTTTTCAGTTTTCAAGTCAGTCTGGCTGGTTTGCTACGTATTTATCATTTGTACAGGCCACACCAATGGAGCTAAAGTGCTGAAAATTTAAACATATACTCATTATCATATCTACAAAAAATGTTTTTGGGTTGTTTTTTTTAACATCCTTCCAAAATAGTTTTTTTATGGACTGGGGGTCAAATTGCAATATAATGTTATGCTAGATTAATCTCTCACTTCGTGTCTGGCAGCATTCACACTCCTTTTTTTTTAATTCGGACTTTTTAGAAATCAATGCCCAAGAAAAAAATGAGAGAGGGAATTTATCCATTGGTAACAACTTTTTCCAAATAATTTCGATTGATCTGCATGAACAGAACCAAAAGACATTGGTTATGTGACAGTTTCTATTGAGTGACTAACCAGACCTATATATATATAGTTAGTTGTCATTTATTTTTTCATACGACTTCTGTCTTTCGTCTGAATGTTTTCAAACGAGGCCTGTAGAGTGGGGCTGTAGCAAAGCATGGAAATGGTCATTCTCTTATTTTGGGTCAGTGGGGGGAACAGCACTCCTTTGCTATCAGTATACCACTAAAATCCTCATTCTGTTCACCTGTTTGTCCCTCTTAGCCAAAACCACACATTGTCGCTATATGTATTGGATCAAGATACTCAAAAAAAATTGCGTCAACTGAACTGTAGAGGCTTGCTTTGCTTGTCGGATCATTACACTCACTAGAAATGTCCAAAACGTTATGTTGAAAAGATGAACTGAGATGTTCAACAGACCGGAAAAAAATCTATACATGATAGAAATACATTCTTAACTAGAGGTTTACTCTTAGATAGTTTGGATAAAAGTATCTTATCTCTCCGCCAGTGCTCCTTAAACTGATGAATGATTCACCCAAGGGTGAATGAAATCATTGCGGAGATGAATGAAACTAAAAGGGTGAATGGATTGCAAATGAAATATGAAGGGTGACTTGATTTACTCCATATTAGAAACCATCAACCAAAACTGTCACCAAATCTGTCATTACAAGTCTCTTCAGTTTTCAAGTTGGTCTGGCTGGCCAGCCACATATGTGTGCTTGTATTACTCGTACTGGCCGCACCAATGGAGATAGAGGGCAGAAATTTTCGACATTTACTCGTTATTGTGTCTAGAGGAAATGGATCTTTTGTTTTTTGAAAATCCTCCCCCTGAATATTTTTTTTTTATTTGTGTGTTCAATTTACAATTTAGTCCATGCAAAATTGGTTCCTCTATTTTATGTCCGGTAGCATTGAGGATTGCTTTTTGAAAATTCGGACTTTTTTAGTGATCACTTCCTAACAAAAGGGGAAAGGAATAATTCATTCATTCATTACCTTTTTTTTTCCCCTTTTTTTAATTGATCACTCCCAACAGGGTATGCTGCCAAAAGACACTGGTCTAATGATGGTTTCTATTGAGTGACCAACCAGACCTATTTAGATATATTCCGTTCTTGGGACATTGCTATGAAAGTGGTTTTATAAGCTCTGATTGCTTTTCAATAGAGGTAGAGTTTGAAATTTGCTTCTCTTTTTTTTTCCTCTTCACCTTTGATTTTCCTTATTTCAAAGAAGTAGGATATTTCTCAATTCCACCATGATATAACCTTTCAGGTAAGACCAGATGAGCTCTTGATAAAAAAAATGAATTGCATACAAAATTATCCACAACGGAGAACAAGGTAAAAATGATGAAAAAAAACCAAGGATGCTGGAGAATGAAATTTTGTGAAAGACTTGGAGGGTGAAATAGTTTGAAGCACTGCTCTACACAGCCATTTTATTTCAGGAGATGTATTGATCCCTACATAGCTTTCATCATCTTGGTAAAGGATACGAAAATCAATGTTGAGTATCCAAAAACGTCACAAAAAGATCAAGCCTTTTTTCTTTTTTGCCCTTCCCACTATTGGAAAAATACAAACAAACACTTGAGAAGGAAACAGGGCCTTCAAGGGAGATGTTTTGTTTTTATTTTTGTTTTTTGTTTTTTGGCAAGATTTATTTGATGAGAATTCTTTTGTACTTCGATTTTTAGATGTTGCCAAAGGGAAATCATCCTCATTGCTTTGGTAGTCAGTTTGTTTGACAATTTTCTGGTACTGCCTGATCTTATCGACCATTCTGCCAAAAACTTAGCAAGCTCCAAGGATTGATTTCATTATTTTCCTTTGTGTGTTTTTTTCTATTCAAAACATTAAAAAAGCCGGATCAAAAGTGCTTGCAGCAGACAATGTTCAGAAAAATAGTCTTGCAAGTTATTCCTTTTGAGTTCAGTCCTTATTATAAGCCCAGATATAACGGCTTTGTGCCAGATTTAGTAAATGTCATCAAGGTTTATCGATAAATCCATGTCTGACTTGCTAGCCATTGTGAATAAATTTATACTTCACAGGGACCCCACTACAATGACCAAATGCCAACATAGTGTAAGCTATCTAAATATCTTTGATGAAGAATCAGTTTTATTTGAAATGTTTTTTGAATAGTAATATGAAGGATGATATATAGAACAGTGAATGTTTAAATCAATGGTCCCCAATTCAATAAAAGCACCAATTATGGCTTCCCTATTGAACTTTTTATTACAGATACGAAATTCAAAATTTTTTGAAAGATATTAATCTGTAGGAGAAATGTTAGATGAATGTTGATGATACTGCAAGACTTCACATCCAAATTTTCTAAACAGAGTCTGCTAAGAGCTGTGCAGTCGGTCACTGTCAGTTCATGTGCAATTCATTTTTCAAACTATTTTATTTCTCATATCAGATGACATGATGTGGTCACTGTTGAAGTCCTACAGTGTGTAGAAGAAAAATAACTTTGCTATTTATGGGCTGTTGGTCATTGTTGTTGAAGAAGATTCGTTATCTCCATCATTGAGAACAGGTTTTGGCTCTCCCTCAAGGTTCATTATTGATATCCATATTTCAATACCTAGACTTATTGCTGAACTAGATAAGATAAAAGAAAATCTGGTCAAAAATTAATAATAATGATCAAAGAATATTTCATACAGGTTTTCTGTTGCCAACATTTGGTACAATCTTCTGGAGATTGACTAAGATATATGAGATCAGATGAAATCTCTTCTAGATTCAAGATCTGGAAGATTTGGAAACTTTTAGCCTCCAAATATAGATCACAAAACTGAAGGTGAATGGATTAGAAAGCTATTTTGAACAGGTCTGGTTGGTCACGCAATAGAAACTGTCACATTACCAATGTCTTTTGGTGGCATGCCATGTTGGGGGAGATCAACTGAAAATTGGAAATAAGTGGGTGATTAATGAATAACTCATAGACTTACATTGCTAGCTGAACCTCGCAACCCACTAAAATCATATTTGAGGGAATTTCAAAAAACAAAGGAAACGTTCTTTCTTGACATAATAAGGAATAAATGCTGAAATTTTCAGCCCTTTCACCCAATTGGTATGGCTTGTACTTGTGGTAGACACATATTCAGCCAGCCACACTTACTTGATTCAAATAGCAGAATCTAGGATCCATTAGGGGAATACAATGATTTAGGAAATATATTCTTCTCCAAAAAGGAATTCCTTTGTAAAAGTTGAATAAAGGATATGAGTCAAAAATTGTGAGTCTGCAGAGTTTTGCTTTTCTGTACAGTTGAGATCAAACACAAAACTACTAAAATTAGCCTTTCCCCTTGTTCTGTTGAGTTAATCTTAGTTTTCAATTCTATTTCCTTTAGATATAAAACTTCATAATTCAGAAGTTGATTTTTGTGAGCCAGATTCAGTTCAAGATTTACAATTTACAAATAATAGAATTCTAATCTTTAATAAATCAGATTGGACGGGAAATTTACTGGCTCGGTCAATCACAGAAACAAATCAATCTTTTTCGTCCAAAGAATTCTGAAATACTGGAATAGTTTGCTATCTTATGTAAAAATAGTACGAGTATAGATGATTTTGAGAATTCTTTGATATATTTAGATCCTATGGGATAGAAAATAAATTGACAGGACAATCTGAGTGAGTTATCAACTAAAAAGATTTATGAAAAATGAATGAATAAAATGTGCCTTTAATGTCAGAGTTACAAATGCAAATGCATAGAACAAACATTTATCAGCACATGCTCAACATTTTCAAGAACAATTTGAATGAACATTTCAAGAGAATTGATATTATGGACACTATAGTCTATAACACAACAACACAGCAAAGATGATGATGAAAAATTATAATTATGATAATAAGCCACAAATTACTGTGGGACTTTGACATCCAAACTGACCATCCCATCCAAGCAAGAAGACCAGACCTGGTAATCATGGACAAGGAAAGGAGAACCTACTAAATAATAGATGTCACCATGCCTTCAGATCATCGAGTAAATACTAGAGAGAATGAAAAACTAGGGAAATACCAGGACCTGGTAAGGGAACTGAAGGTGTGGAACATGAAAGTCAGGGTTGTACCTGTATTAGTAGATGCACGCATAACCATACCAAAGACACCGAAAACGAGATTGGAGGAACTGAGGATAATAGGAAGAATTGAGACTATACAAACCACAGCACCACTGGGGACTGCACAAATACTGTGGAGAGTCCTGCAAATATGAAACCTGAAATCCTTATATGTTAGCGATGGCCTAACAGCCAAGAAAAGACATGGTGGAGATAATATAAACAAGGGCAATGCTGTGATAGGTGAGGATGATATGAGAGGTGGGCTGGAAACCTGAGGAGACTTGCAGTCACTCAACCCTCAGTGATAACCACCTGGTGAATGGTGTGGAACTGTAACCAACAGCACTGCTAGGGATTGTGAGAGTGTAAAGAGGAGGGCTTGAGACTTGAGTGGACTTGTCGTCACTCAGTTTCCAGCTGTGACCACCAGGCAACTGGTGTAAAAATGCAAATGATAGTCATGATAATAGTAGATATTCTTCTAAACTGGTGAAAACGTAAAGAATTTTGTCAGGTATCAGATACTTTATAACTTGAATGAATACTTTCATGTTTAATAAGTATTTCTAATGCGAATTGTTTTAGGAGATTCCCTAGAGTGCATTTTTATTTAATAAATAGATAAAAGATAAATAAATATTCAACAAGTACAGATCCCAAGAAGTTCTTTTAGATTCTTCTTCAAACAATATCAAAAACTTTATTTTGCTCTGCATTTTCTTGATTATGGTCAACCGAAATGAACCTGGATTTTTATGTACATTTGCAAAATAACCCCAAAAAACAAAGTATAACAAGCACTTAGTAGTTATTGCCTTTGGTAAATGTTACAGACAAAAAATATAGACATACACTAGGTGTATTGTATAAATTGAAGAGAATCTTCTTTTTCTGGCTTCCTTGTAAGAAATCAGAGGAAGTGGAAAATATGATTACCAGTGATGAGTTTTAGCTTTTTAATATCAACTGGCAAGAAAACAAACTTCAGATATTTAACTTGAGCTCAATTCCAGTATCAAGTCTATTGCCTCAAAATCCAAAACTCATTTCCTTTTTGATTCCCACAAGAACTTCTTGCAACAGAGCTCATTTGAAACCATATTGGAAATCTGAACTGCGGAGGAGAGATTTTTATGGAGATAAAAATCGAACATGGCCACTCAGTGACTCAAAAGAAACTGTCACACGACCAATATCATTTGGCAATACGTCATGTTAGGGTTGATCAATCAAAAAATCGGGAAAAGGTCTGATAATCAAATTAGACACTTCTCTCACCTTTTGTCGAGCAGTAATCTCTGAAAAAATTCAAGTTTTTAAAAAAACTCGAGTGAACATTGCTGGGTACAGATACAGGGCCAATTTAGCATAAACTCACATTGCAAAATGAACCTCTGCCCCGATTAAATCAAATTAAATCTCCAGTCCTCTAGCTCCATTTGTATAGCTTCTACATTCAATACATACATATATAGCTAGCCAGCCAGCCAGACTAGCTTAAGAACTGGAAAAAAACCTATATTGACTGTTTTGATTAGAGTTTTTTTTGACAGTCTCTAACTACTAAGACTGAATATTTACCTCCAAAAAACGCAGAGATCTCAGATCTGAATAGTCTAACTTGTACGAGTGCATATATATATATATATATATATATATATATATATATATTTATATATATATATTTAAAGGAATACTGATGTTGTTTATGTTCTTGTTCATTTAACCTTAAAATATGAAATATAGAATTAAAGGTTTGGATGTGTTCAAGACATCAATATTCTCTTGTGCATTAAACCAATTTTCAGAACAGAGATGAATATAATCATTTGGCTATCATCTCATTGAGTACTAAACTTCTTATTGCTTTCAAAACTTCTTATAATGGCCTTATGAGTCGTGTAACTTCCTACACATATATCTTTCTATTTCTCATATATATGCGCATAATTCGATAAATGAAGTTTATATATATATATTTAGTATACTCATGGTAACCACAACAAATTCTTTTCAAATTCTTTCATCTCCGGCTGGAATTGTTAAAGAACAATTACTAAGAATTTCACTTGTTGCTTACATATTTGCAAGTTTCATTTTTTGTTCAGCAAGATTCAAGTTATTTCCCTTGCATTGTTTATGTGTTTGGTATTTTTCCATTTTTGTTTCATATATATATATATATATTACATCATATTTTTGCTAATTTTTATTCCTTTCATTCTTTTGTTTTTTCAACTTTGGTCATTTTTATTTGGTATTGATATTTTGGTTATACTTACTGTCTTAATCATACTTTTTATGAAAAATATCATGCACTGTATCTAGAAAACCAATGCCCAACTCACAGAGTATTTTATACATATGTATATTTCATATATATATATATATATATATATATATATTCATATATATGTATATATATATATATATATATATATATATATATATATATATATATATATATTCATATATATGTATATCTATATATATATCTATATATATATATATATATATGTTTATATATATATATATATATATATATATATATATATATATATATATATATATATATATATATCAGGGCCAGTTTTAAAGGTATATTCTAGTCTTGTCAAATACACCCAACATCATATTTCAGATGAACAAGGTGATTTACAGATTAACAGCAACAATATTGTTTTTCTTCTGAATTCCTCAGGATTCAACAAAGTTTGTTTACACCCTATATTTTTGATTTTTTTGTACTCAAATTAAATGATGTTAATCAATTACAGAAGAACGTAAAAAAATTATTTCTGTAAAATTTCCAGGCTCACATTTTGATTGTTTTCCGTTGTACCATAGAGATATATTCTAAAGATTCTACAGACTTTGATTACTAATCAGGGACCCCATAAAAATATTCCCAACTTGGCCCCGCAGCTCCCAGAGCTGGCCCTGTACATGATATTAGCATCTTAGCTCTATGCCATTTCTATGATCCACCATAGTAAATCCTCCAAGCACAAAATGCAATAAACATCCGCCCTTTCTCCTTTTTCTTTATTCGTAAATGCAATTTTGAAAAAGAAGAAGGATTATAGTTCTCCTTATTTCAAAAATTCAAACAAGTCATTGAACCAAGGTCAGGAGTCCAAATCTTTTTGTTGTAAACAAGGATGAGAAAATTTGTTGGTTAGGCAGAATTGCTATTCCAACCAGAAGACTCCAAAATAAAATGAGAAGAAATTGAAAAGCAGGAAAAGATATCTATATACCTGGCAAGAGAACCAAAAACAGGTCTGGTTAATCATTCTGTAGAAACAGTCAACTGACCAATGTCTTTTAGCAGCATGCTATGTTGTGGATGATCAATTAAAAAATGAAAAAGTAGATGATCAATGAATGAGTTACTTCTATTGGTTTTGATGAACTGCAATCATTAAAAAGTCTTTAAAAAAGAAGAAGCATAAAATCTGCTGGACACAAACTAAGGGAACAATTTAGCACAAGTTTACATAGTAAATTGACCCCCATACTAAAAAAAAAAAAAAAAAAAAAAAAAAACTATCTGGGGATGGGGGTGATTTTAAAACCAGCAAAAAGACTGTTTTTTTTAGAGATATCAAGTAGACGTTCAAAGATGTATGTATGATATATATATATATAGATATCAGGACGGAGAGACATCTAGACCCATTTGAAAACTAAAGAAGCCTATGTTGATTTTGAGTGTGTTGATTTTGACAGTTTTGGCCGATGATTTCTAATATTTGCTACGGATATAGATTGAATGAATTTGAAATTCATAAAAGAATCAAAAACATCCAGATGAAAGTATAACTAGAATTAGGTAGAATACAGAAGTGATTGCTGGAGTACAGAGATGACATGTGGTCACTTGATCTCCAGTGAAAACCAACAGTTTCAAATTGTGTGGAAGTTCAACAAGTACAAATAATAATCATAGTAATAACAATATTAAACTGTACATGCACAATTTTAATGATACCCAACTTAATATGACTTGATGAGATCTTTTGTCATACAGCTTTGCATATTGTAAATTAGGATCTACTTCGGAAAACATGAGTAAAATTAAAATGTAGATCCCAATGTACAATGTACTTATGTGATGAAAGATATCAAGTAATATCAACTTGGGCATCGTTTAGATTGTAAACGTATATTCTACTCTTATTACTATAATTATTATTTGTAATTATTCAGTTTTCAGACTGTTGGAAACTGGTGTCTTTCACTGGAGATTCATGATAATAATAGAATGTGCATTTACAATTTAAATGCTACCAAAGTTAAAATGATTTGATGAGTTCTTTTATATCTCATCTTTGCAAATTGTAAATTAGGATCTACTTTGGAAAACAAGAGAAAAATTATAACGAATTGCTTTTGGCAATTAATCCTAATTGGAGGTCTTCTGTCATGCCCACTGATGAAGTGGCAAAGCTCGCATTTAATTAATATCTCTCCATTTTTTTTCATCCGGAATTTTCCAGATAGGAAAAGTCAAATGGATAGGATCACTTCATTTTGTTTGATCAGGCGTTCGTCTGACAATATTATTGACATCTGACATTTCACTACATTTTACAACATTTCAGAAATGCTTTTTTACCAATTTTTTTTCCTAGACTGTAATGAGGAATATTTTTAGCATTAATTTCATTAAGATTATACGGAAATTTATAAATTAACCATACTTTCAAATTTTTTGAACATCTTACTAAATTTTTATAACATTTTCAAAATTTTTTAACATTTCACAAGAGTTTCAAACATTCGCCACATTTACAGCATTTATATTTAAAGCATTCTACAATAATGCTCAACATTTAAAACATTCTGAAACATTTACAGTTTACAACATTTTTCAACATTTATAGTATAAAACAACATTTACAACATTTTGTAGAATTAGCAACATTTTAATTTTTTCAACATTTTACAACATCTACAACATTTTACAACATCTACAACATTTTACTGTAGTATTCAATATTTCCAACATCTTTATTTGCAACATTTTACAACATTTACATTTAAAACGTTTACATTTCATAACTGCATTTTTACCAATGTTTTCAGACCAAAACAGATTATATTTTAGCATTTAATTTATTTAGAAGGAAAACAATGTTTACTATGACAGATGTTTACACTGATAGATACAACTTAGTAGTGAAATAGTTGTTACTTCAGTAAGGCTTATTTACCACGAGTGTAACAGAGGAATGTTTGGTTCATAGCCAGAACAGAAGGCCATAACTCTATTATTCATAAGATCAATAAGATCTTGGTGTATTGTTTTACCAGAAACAAACCAAGTCTTGCACAAATACATATTAATACACTCTGTCATCAGGACAGAAATCTCTATGAATGCATCAGCTGCAGATGATGGAAATTTCAATTATCCCAGTTCTAATTTATATTGCTTTATTATGACTGTTGACAACTAAGTTCTTCTAGAGAGTCAAGGCTTTTATCTTGGAAAGAATTACTGGCAGTGGAATGTCTTGGAATAGACATAACTATTATACTTGTCACCTTTCACAGGTAATGGTCAAATAGCCAGAAAGATTGGCATACTTTGATCGAATGTTCCTTCTTATTTTTACAGTTATTGTGCGCAAAAATCTTATGCTTTGCATATGTTTGACATAGTGAATCAATACTTCTTCAATAAAATCTATTAGCTATCAATAAATTTGAATTCTTTTATGCATGCATTAATTCCTTTTGTGCACTGGTTTTAAAATATGTGCAAATAGATGGAACAATACTTTCTACTATTTGAAAAAAAAAATGCTTCCCATGTAATTTCGATTGCCCAAAAGATAAAACTTGACTTTATACTTTCATTCCAATGCTAGATTCTTATCTTATATTGTCATGGCCCGAGAGTCATGAGTACATGCAAATTTCAGTAGAAAGCTACCAAAGCCAGAGCAGAAATCAGGAGGAGACAATTCCCAAAGCTTATAAATTCAAAAACAGATGTGACATGTATGAAAGAATGCACATGCTCCTCGGGGACTAAATTCAACATTCCATTAGCCAACAGACACCCGAGGAAGACCAAAGGGTACATAAAGGGTACACAGCTGAAACTCTGAAAAGTAAACAACTAAGATGAAGAAATTTGAAATTAAACACATACAGTTACCAACACGAGGAATTCAACATGCATCCTTGAAAAGGGTAATTTGAAAATTCATCTCCATGTAACGAGAAGTTAATCACAGCAGAGTAGAGCTGAAAAAGAGAAGTGAGGGAACACAAGGCTGTCTGCTCTAGCTCAATGAGCAAAGCAACCTCATGCAGATAGGTCATTTGGTTGGATACAAATTTTAGGGATACCTTGATTCAATATATATATTGATACAAGGCACCGTTTTGGCTGATTTGGGGGTACAAACAGATAAAGAGAATGGGAAGAGGGGACACTGTCCCCACTCCCAAACAAAGCAAAGGAACATTTTTCATAGAGCACTATATCACTGATTAACTAATTCACGTTGGGAGTGTGTGAAGTGTGCTTTAAATTTTATGGCCATTTTTGATACATACTGAAGTGACATAACCATTACATCAGTAGAATTTTACCATCGATGAAATCCATATAGCCTCCAAAATTGAACATGATTTCCCAGTGTTTCTTAGCGAAAGAGAAAACTTGAATCCATCCTTTGCATTCTTGCCTTCTCCCTTAACAAAAACCCAGACCTGCTTGAGTTAATCAAGACATCAGAAAAGGTCTCGACCTTCCCCTATTTGTGCAATTAGGAAGTCCAGTCTTGGAGATAGATATCTAGTGTGAAGGCAATTACGCACTTATCTGGGAGCAAAGATCAATGTTCTATTTTCTGCACTTACAGGACTTTTTCCTTCTTTTTCTACAACGCAAGTGAATTCTTTGTCCGTGCATTTTCTTAAGAAGTTCTTTCTGCTAAAGTACAACTTGGGGGTCAGTGAGAGCTATCGATAGATTAAAAGGTGAGGAAGAAGAAGTAATCATTAATGGAGGAAGTGTGAACATTCTCTTTAAATAAACAAAGAATTCATCTTTGTTATATTGTGACCTCTTCTTGACTCAACAAATAATTAAGAGATAGAGACATTCTGTATAACTAAAAACAAGTCGCATTAACCCATTAGCAACAGATAACACAAATTCAAGTCATACAACGGACCGTTCCACTTCCTATGTTAATAACTTTGTACGAAAAGGTCCATTAATTACGGAGAAAACTAACTGTTCAGCTCATTATGAGCCACCTTGTATAATCGATGTTACTACTGTATTTAGAACATGGCAACGGAGCTGCTCCTGTCACAGTTAAGGTGTAGAGAGATAAGGACATTCTTCACGAATAAGGTAAAAAAAAAAAGAAAGTAAAATCACAGTTCTTTACAATTAGACCATTGTGTTTTATCATTTATTAATGTTTTTAAATAAAATCCCAGATAATCAGTGTCTGGTCCTTTTTGTTTTCTCTGATGTAAAAAAAAAATGGAAAAATCTTATCTTCAACTTGCAATGCTTTTAGTGGGAAATCAATTATTGCAACTTATTCATAGTCCTGCCTGTTTGGACAGTGAAAAGGTAAGCACATCTGCACCACACACAGAAGGTTCTGGATTTTATTCCCAGTATGAGGGAAGAGTGTGGAAAACTCTTCATTTGGAGAAATTTCCCAGTACACTCAGAAGCTAATTGAGTACACACTAAGCTGTGTGATTACAGTGGATGAATCCCTTCTGTAGCCTTGCACCCTGTGAAGGTGGGTTGTTATAGAAATTTGTAGTTATAAATTCTTGGTCTCGGCTAGACATTAGACTTGCAAGGATCACTAAGCTGATGCATGCAAATGAAACTGGGGCCAAACTACCGGCCTCCATACTCTTTTGGGAGTTGTCTCTTAAAAGCTTAGAGTTGAGGGTGCTTAATGAGGATCAGACTTACTACAATAGTGCTTGTCTCTAAGGCAGGTTTACTAACCTCTACACCATTTGTCTATGAATCATTTTTACAAATCTGAAATTAGAATATTTTGTTCATTCTTCACTGTTACATTTCAGTGATATATTTTTCTGGTTTGAATTCAATTATCAATTAGAAACCGTCAACCAAAACTGTCAACATAGGTTTCATCAGTTTTTAAAGTTGGTCCGCCTGGACAGCTAGCTTACTGGCAATGAATATATTCATCACGTATACTGGCCATAACAATGGAGCTAAAAATTTGAACATTTACATTTTTTTTTTTTTTAAATGCCCCCCTTCGAATAGGTTTTTAGTTGGGGGTTCAATTTGCAATATAAACTTATGCTAAATTGATTCATTATTTTTTTGCGTCTGGCAGCAGTCATGCTTGTTTTCTGAAAATTCAAACTTTTTTAGTGATCACTGCCCAGACAGTGAGTAATTCATTGATTGATCACCCTTTCTTCCAAAGTCTTAATTGATCACCCCCAACACCGCATACAGCCAAAAGATATTAGTTTTTATTGAGTTACAATCCAGACCTGTTTTATAGAGTATTGGACAGTGAAGTACATCTGTATTTAACCAGTTTGCTGCCAAGAATATTCTTTAACATTGTAACTCTCCTGTCAGGGTTTTCTTGTGAGCCGCCATCTCAATTTAAGGCCCTGATCAGTTTTAATGCCTCACTTGCACTTTGACCTGTTTGTATGAAAAAGTATCTGCGAGTTTGTGAAAAGTTATGCAAACATACATTAGCTGGGATATCGCCAATGTAAATTTACAAATTTTCTTTGTTTGCACAAAGAGACCCTGCCTTCTTGCGACTGGATAAAACAATATCGAAATAAGAGTTATCAAGTCTGTTTGACTGAACTGATTTGCTAAGACATGTTATCTCCAGTTGAATATGATGCTTTGTATCTAGGGCGTGTTGCATACTATGGATGCACATGAAGGTAAAAATATTTGTAATGTCTAGAACCCCCACCACCACCAATTTCTTCAAGATCGAACATTATAGAGAAAACCATAGGAGGAAGATCAGGGTGAGGCCAGTCTGGCAGGAAGACAGAGATGAATATGAAAATTAAAAACATCATGACATCTCACAAGAAGGTTACATTTTAACAAAACTTATACGAACCAGTCATGTCAATTTAGTGCTTTTCACACTAAGTTTAGCAAGTTTCTTGTGCAAAAATCCAATCATATTTAATACATTTTAGTGCTATTTCTTTGAAATTTTTCAATAATTTTCAGCTATTTTTAGCCATATTTAGCCATAAATGATCATTTTATGTGCATTTTGGCATTTTTTGCTGCTCTCGAGGTTGATTTAGCACAAAAGATTTTTTGAGTTGGCAACACTGCCTGGAAGCCCCCATAATTTTCGACCTGGCTCCACCATTAGACAGAGCTAAAATAAACCAACACTGATACGATTTGGGAAAGAAACCTTACTGAATCTCTTTTAAGAAACTTGAAATGATGACAAGGGTATATTAGGGAATAGGGTTGTTAAAAATAAGTGCACATAGTTCAGGAGTCTTGATAGTCACTACAAAGCTGGTGTTATAAGATTATTAAGATATAAGATGAAGCAAGTAAAAATACTCTCTATATCTGGCTCTGAACAAAATCAATTACAAAAACAATATTATATTATAGACACCCTTGAGTGACTACCAATATAGTTCAATGTTATTTTTAAAGAAAATGAGAGAAAATCGTGCAGAGCTCTTCAGTGAATCTTTATATGGAGAATAATCTGTAGTTGTCTTTCCCACCAAAATGCTATAAAATTCTTTACATTTTTTTTTTTTTGTATGGGTGGAATTTTTCTGTTAAAACAGATACTGATAATCTGGCTTGCATTTGTGGATACTGCTCTCCTTCCAATTTGAGTCTCAGAGGCCTCCAATTCTGTATAAGCTATATCTGGTATTTGAGACTTAATTTATTTTTTACTTCAAAATCATATTCAATTAAATCTTTATACTATCTTCATCCACATTACCGTTTCTCATATTTTTTTTTTTCTCCAGCCTTCTGGCGAATTTCAAGTCAATATTCAGTTAATAACTATAAGTAAGGCAGTGGACTTATTGATGCACCCTAATATAAAAACACATTTTTACTGAAAAAATTTGTGTGTGTGTATATATATATATATATATATATATATATATATGTACCATATCCTTCTAATTTATGATTTTTATCTACCAACAAGCAAAACATCCCTACTAAATGAAACAGAAAAACATAACAAACGATGACCAACCATTGGTCTCACAAACTCGACCTTTGAGAACAATAAAATTCCATTAGTTCTTCAAAGAGGAGTATACAATCAATGCATCCTCCCAATAGTCACCTATGGAGCTGAAACATGGAACCTAGCCAAGAGACCGACCTGCAAACTGAGAATCATGTAACGTGCATAAGAGAGAATCATGCTCAACATCATATGGAGAGACCACAAGACAGTCCAGTAGGTCATAGGGAAAAGAGGAGTTCAAGACATCATAAAAACCATTAGGAAACTCAAATGTCAGTGGGCTGGCCATGTTGCAAGAATGTCAAATAACTGATGGGCATCACGGCTTACAGCAAGGTTCTCCAGAGATCAAATGCATAAATGAGGCCGGCAGAATATGAGATGATGATGCAAACCGGATAGGTACAGAAAATATTAGCTCTGCCATGCCCACACAAGAGATATGGCAAATCTTGAGGAAGGTCTTCTTCTTCTTCTTCTTCTTCTTCTTCTTCTTCTTCTTCTTCTTCTTCTTCTTCTTCTGATGATGATGATGATGATGATGATGATGATGATGATGATGATGATGATGATGATGATGATGATGATGATGAGGAGGAGGAGGAGGAGGAGGAGGAGGAGGAGGAGGAGGAGGAGGATTATGATGAAGAAGAAGAAGAAGAAACAAAAAAAATATCTAAATTGAATAGAAGGAAGATCCTACAACCTAGAAAAACACCACCCAAAAATGTCCTAAATAGGAATCTTGAAATGAATCCATATTATTCACCTAGAGAAGCCCAAACACGGCAGAAACATAAACATGTTTGTGTGGCAGATCCTCACTCCATCATATTTCAAGCTCTGCTCTAAATCAACTAAGTATTTGATGTTTAATCTATTGTGTGTGTATATACATATATATATATATATATATATATATATATATATATATATATATATATATATATATGTATGAGAATGAGAGATAGTTTGAGGTAATACCTCCTATCTTTAGTCTGTTCCATATGTTTGGTTAAAACTTCAATTGTTAAGTTTGAAATTTAGGAAATTTGCCATTTAGATCTTTGCAATGAACAGATAATTTGTATCTACTATATTCATGGCCTATCTATTGGGAAAACTCATTTTGTCGGATTTTGCTTCTTCTGGGCCTAATGGATCTTTTATTTTTATCATCTGTCCTCTCCAACTCTGTGACGCTCCTGCTCAAAAGAGCTCTGCAGTAGACAAGATGGTCTGGTGCCACAGCCTGCAATTCGCTACCTGTTCCTACCAGATTCCTGGGTTGATATTGGTCTTCCTCATAGTCTGTTTGAGCTGATCTTTGTTAAAGTTCAGAAGGCAATCATAGGGTCCTTTGCCGGTAACCCAAAAAGAAGATGAGAGATGAAGAAAGATCAGCAAAAATAAGGGCCTGAGGTGTGGATCCCAAGTTGCCAGGGAGTGACACACACTATAATTTAAGGACAATCCTCTGCAGTACATGCCAACTCCATAACTAAACCTAAAAAGCATTTTCAACTTTCAAATTGTGATAGATGAAGCTCTATAATCATAGACATATTCAAGAGTCAGTTTCAACCATTAAAGGTAGAGAAAAGGTCAGAGAAGGATTTAAAATCCATGATTATAGCTTTCTTAGATTTTATCAATAAATGGAAAAATATTCTCAAGGGATTGATTTTATCCTAAAACATTGCTTATCGACTTATCATCAGCATGAACAACAAACAAACAAATAATCATAATTAAAATCAGTCATCAAAAATATTTTTCCTTGATTTCATAAGCATAAAACATGCCTGCAGATAAGAAAACTTTTTCTCTTTTGAATCTCCTAATGAACAGAAGTAAAAAAAAAGGCTACCATTTTGTTATGGTAATAATTGATTTGTACAGTGTCGAATATAGAACAGCTTCGATTTTCTCCACATGAAAATTCTGATGCTTGATATATGTCGGTTATCTTCTCAAAAGGATTATTGCCAGAGACCTAGCTGAGGGAGGCGGGGTTGAAACACACCCTGCCCCCTATAGAGTTGGGGCACAAAGAGATTTATAAAAAGTAGTTCACCCACTGAAATTTCTACTACCAAATCTCACTAGATATTGAAGGGGCTCCCCTCAAGGACCAAAAGCCTTCTGGGCCCCCTAAATATCTAGCCATGCCTCTAGTCTTTGTTTAGTGTCAAATATGGAACAGTTTTGATGTTTTCCTCTTTCAAAAAATCCAGCTTTGGTATGGTTAACTTTTCAGAGGACTATGCCTTTCTACGGAGGTGTAGCCAGAGAATTGGGGGAATAGGGGCTCGAGGGGCTTGGCCCCTTGACCAGCCCTGCCAACATTTAGTGTGATTTGGCAGTAGAAATGCTGTGGATGAACTACTATTATTAAATCTTTTGGACCCCCCAACTCTGGCTATTGAGACCCTAGGGTAGGGGTCATTTTTTAATAACCTTCCCCCACTCTATCAACTATGCTTCTGCCTTCAGGTTACAATTTTATTCCAAAGTTTTATGAGTTTCTTTCGGCTTGGATTTTTTTGACTTGAAGATCTTGATATTTGATGCCTGCTTTGGTACAATGTTATCTTATGAAGAGATTTATTGTACTTTTATTTATCAAAGTGTTTTGATTTTTTCCATCATTTCTCTATCATTTATTTTCTCCTTGCATCGGGGCAATGATTTTTAATCAAATATTAAAGAATCTGGAATTTTCTGTTTTATTATCCATGGGATATTAAATATCTTGGCAGGTCTGTGGTATATTTGTGCTTTGTTTGTTGTTTGAGAGTTGTTTGGGGGCTTCGGGCCTTTATTCATAGTTTCAGACCAAGGTGGCAGACTTTATTGAAATTCTTTGCACTCAAAGACATTATTATGCAAATAATGCTGGAAAATTAATTTTTCAGCTCATGCACAAACACCCCCCCACACACACACACATAACCACATGCATGCACACAAAACCAGACTCATACACATACAGTAACATGTATATCTTCATACTCATCCATCTGAATATGTATGTGTAGTTATATGTGTAGTTATATGTGTTCTCTGCAGCCTAATTATGAAAAAGCATTCATTTTACACAACAAATATTTACTTTCCAATTTAATCTCACTTTCTTGTCAATGCATTTGATTCAGTGGTGATTATCAATCCTATAGATCAGACATTAATAGTTGAAATTTTAGATCAAACTTCAGTTAATAACTGTCTTTGGGTTACAGACTTATTGATCTACTCTCGTAACTGGAAAAAAGCAAAGAAACTGACCAGTTGAAATGAGTTAATACAATCCATAAAATACAGATGAGATTTAAACTGAAACAATTGACATTACCTCATCTTGAAATCCCAGACTAAATCTCTCTTTGGTTCATCATATTTGGTCCCAAAATCTTCCAAATATAAACTATGCATCATTCATAGAAAATATGAGTAATTCTCCTTTGATTGTTCATTCACAGCTTATCACACCTGACAGACAGCAACTCATGTAGTTTTCGGTTGATGTTTTAGCTGGTCAGAGTTAGCTAGATTAGGTGAGAATGGGCAGCCTTGCAAGACATTTCCAATGTTTTACACCCTTTCATCACAAGCACAAGATTTACTGGTCTTTAAACCCCATTTGACAATATAGTCCCCTGACTCCAAGAATGCACCTCCCATGTCTGACAAGCCACACCCCATCTGCCAACATATCTGAGGGATCTCAGTCAGTATTGTTTCATGTTGCTCTATTGTAAAAAGTTGGTAAAGATCTTGGATTCTCTCTTGGGCCATTAGACAATTAGAAATCATTAACAAAAGCTATCGCCATAACTGTCAACATAGGTTTCTTCAGTTTTTAAGTGGGTCTGGCTGGCAGGCTGGCTGGCTGGCTAGCTGGTTAGCTGTTTAACTGGCTATACAAGTATCATATGCGCAGGCCACACCAATGGAGGCAGAGGGCTGAAAATCTAAACGTTTACACCTTATAATATTTAGAAAAAAAAACTTTTTTTTTCCCTCATCATCATCATCAGTCTTTTAGCGTCCGTCGTTGGACATAGACCTTCCCCAGGATTTGCCACACTTCTCTATCATGGGCGTCACGGAGCCAGTACTTCCTGAACTTATCTAGCTCGTCTCTCCATCTAACATTTTGCCGGCCTCGGTTGCGCATGTGGTCTCGGGGAATCCATGTTGTGAGTCGTGATGTCCATCGATTGTCAGCCATTCTTGCAACATGGCCAGCCCACCGCCATTTGAGATTTTTTATGGATTCTATGATGTCTCTAACTCTTGTCTTTTCCCGGATGTGTTGTGCTGTTTTGTGGTCTCTCCATGTGAGGCCCAGCATTATTCTTTCATGTGCACGTTGCATGGTTCTCAGCTTACGGGTCTGTTTCTTGGTTATGTTCCATGTTTCAGCTCCATAAGTGACTATTGGGAGGATGCATTGGTTATACACCCTTCTCTTTAGGATTAATGGGATCTTATTATTTTTGAAGGTTGAGCTAGCTAATCCCCCCTAAATAAGTTTTTACTGGACGGGATTCAATTTGCAATACACGTTTATGATAAATTGGTCCCTTAGTTTTTGATTCATTAGCATCTGCACTCGTTTTTCCAATAATCCATCTTCTTTATTGATCACTGCACAAGAAAAGGCAAGAGACGCACCTTGTTCATTGATCATCCCATTTTACAATATTTTTAATTGATCACCACTAATACAGTATGCTGCCAAAAGACATTCGTCATGTGACCATTTCAATGGATTAACTAACCAGACCAGTCATTTTTCAAACCATCAGAGCAAGTCAGAACTAATATCTTTACAAAACAATCTGGGCTTATTCTTTTGCCCTC
Organism: Thysanoteuthis rhombus; assembly: GCA_963457665.1. Lineage (NCBI taxonomy): Eukaryota > Metazoa > Mollusca > Cephalopoda > Oegopsida > Thysanoteuthidae > Thysanoteuthis > Thysanoteuthis major. The sequence goes on along the minus strand of OY735207.1, from coordinate 11,566,827 downwards.
AGGATAGGGTCTTCCAGTTTTTTTAACCACTGCTTGCAAAGGTAGAAGATAGTCCTAAGTGCACATTCACTCATGTCTGTCTATCTGTTCACCTACCTCCAAAAAAATATCTCCAAAAGTTCTCAATGAATTTCAATGAAATTTGGCAGAAGGATAGGATATGGGTTATGGAAGAAGAGGTCAAATTTCAGGGTGGATCCAGGGATTTTTTTGGGATTGAAAGATATTTTTGTCCTGCTACAGGAAAAGAGGTTAAAAAACCAAACAGATGATAAAAAACGAGCTGAATTCAAATTTTAAGGGAAGTAACACAATATTTGTCCAATCAAAATTCTTTACCTCGTTTCTTCATATATTATTTTCCTTCAGTTTTTAGTGTATGGTGTTGTCATTGGTATAAGTTCTGGTAGTGCTCTCTGGCTATTTTATATCTTGGTCGTTACCATCAATACAGCAAAAAGAATTGGCAGAATGGAAGGAAATTTTTTTCTTCCAAATACAATACAAACAAAGTGAATAAAGAATGAAGGTGCTAAAGGCTATCAATCGACATTTCTGCGATGCCAGCCACTTGAATAGCCTTAATTGGTCAAAATGAAGAAGTAGGAAGTATCCGTCTCCAAAGGACTGTCCCTTGTTGTCCAATCCGCTACAACAAAAGAGACAGGAAGGGAGGAGCACAAAGGCAATCATGCCGATGGCCAAAAATGTATTCCACAAGTGCCGCGGAAGTAGGAAATCATTTAGGGGAAAAAAACAGTCCCAAAAAAGAAATACCATTCACCATGTGTTTCCGTCTTTCTGTCTTTCCGTCTTTCTGTCTGTCCATCTGCTTATCTTTCCATCTTTCTGTTTGTCCATGTGCCTGTCTTTCCGTCTTCCTGTCTGTCCATCTGCCTATCTTTCCATCTTTCTGTCTGTCTATGCGCCTGTCTTTCCATCTCTCTGTCCGTCCATCTACCTGTCTTTCCGTCTTTCTGTGTGTCCATCTGTTTGTCTTTCCTTTTTCTGTCCATCTGTCTGTTTTTTGATCTATCTATTTTCCTGCACAATACCTCCAAAAGTTCCCAATCAATTTCAATGAAATATTGTGGCAATGAGCAAAATTTCCACTGTTACCTCCCCTGCATCGGTGATATATGTCAACACAATATCTCCAAAAGTTCAATGAATTCCGATGACATTTTCTCAAAGGGTAGGCCATGGGCTAAGAAAGAAGTGATTTGATTTTAGGGCGTATCCACTAATATTTTACAGTTACCTCCTGTACATAGTAACTATTTGTGAACGGATTTTCATTCAATTTTCATTGATAATGATGTTTGCAGGGGTATGCACTCTATGAGTGCTCTCTAGTTTAGACTCTGTTGGATATATGGCTGTATTAGAATATGATTGGAAGTCTCAAGCATGGATTGAGACAGGGGAAGGGGAACTCTGGCACAAGACTTCCTTCAGACTAAGTGTCCAGAGGGTCTCAGAAAATGAAAATAGATTGACTGAAAGTTTTAGAAAAAAGAAGGGAGAGAGAGATTCCACAACAATTTAACCCGACAAGCAAGCCAGAGATACTCATAAGATATAGGTATTGCAGATTTTACAACAATAGGCTGGATGATGGCATTGGGAAGATTATATCGTGACACAATTCTCAATCAAGAAGGCCTACATGTCTTAAAGATCAAGATGCAAGATCTTTAATTTATCTTGGCTTTAAGAGAAAATATGTTAATGTATATATCTTTCTTTCCTCATTTTCTTTCAAAAGGATTATCTCTCTGAACAAAACAAAGATCTATAAAGACTATATAATATAATGAAATGCATTAAGATGAACCATTTAGCATTGGAATAAAGTTGATAGCTCAAAAACTGTCAGAGAAATGGCACCAAAAATATACAGAATGAGAATAAAGAATAATAGATAAAAAAAACATAGAAGAACAATAGTTTGCTTGCGGGGCATGTGCAATCACACTAATAATATTTAGAAAACAAAAAATGCTTTAGTAATTCTTAAGTTCATTATTTAAACTGAATAATTTTTCCCAATTAAAACTATAAGCTCTAAAGAATTAATAAAATAACAAATTACAAAGAAGGAAACATTTTTTTTTCTTTTCGAAAGAAAAGCAATTTGAAAGAACCTAGATTATTTCCTGATCACCTTTTAAATTAATCAACCCACACCTTGGGCAATTAGCGATCCAATTAATTCAGTAATTAGATCTTTGCAAGTGGAATGAATCATTTATGGCATTTGTTAACACTTGTCAATAAATTTTGAAAAAGAAATCCAAAAGGTGTGTAATTATTGTCAGGATTATATTCCTAGAAAATTCTTGATAGATTTTTGACACTGCTTGAAATTGATCTCTCCTGCCTTCCATACTCAGTCTGCCCATGTGTAACATTCACAAGTGAAAAGAAATTATCAAAAATGATTAAAAAATCATTAATTATATTTTTCACATAAGTCAATGCATTGAAATTCTACATTTAGTTGCTCCGCATTGAATGGTCTTTAATTCATCGATATGGTTTTCACAACATCGTAAGCCTGATTGACTTAGCTTGAGGCAGTCTGTCAATATTCACGATGACATCCACTATTTCACTCTTTGATATCAATTTTTTGGTTTTCGCAATCAATCCATCTTTGGTTTGTCTTTTGGTTTCCATCATTAATGAAGGGTTTGTCTCTGGTGTCTACAACTTTATCAGTGGTCTCTCAGGCCAAAGTTGTATGAACACAGCTTGCTCTACGTTGGGCAGGTGGTACCGCCTCTGGGAGGTAGGAGACAAGAGCCACCATCTCATGCCTGCAGGCATAGCGTAGGTTCTTGGCTGCTGTGCAGGTGGATTCAAAAACTACACCTGGTTCATCTGAGAAATTCAAATACTATCAGATATACTAGTAGTGCAATAAAAAGCAACAGAGATTAGATGGAGGACTAGTCAAAAATACTATTACATAAAATAGTTGTGTTAAAAAAATTGCGCCAGCAGAATGACAATTAGACAATAAAAATAAATGGTCTGGTTAGTCACTCAATAAAAACTATCACGTGACCAACATCTTTTGGCAACATGATATGTTGAGGATGATCGATTAAAAAATTGGAAAAGGGGTGATCAATGAATAAGACACTCTTCCCACCTTTTATTGGTTAGTGATCACTAAAAAAGTCTCAATTTTCAAAAAACTGGCATGGACACAAACTGAGGGATCAATCTAGCATGAACTTGAATTACAAACTGAACATCCTATAAAAAACCTATCTCAGGGAGATATTTTCAAAAAACAAATAAAAAGTTTTTTACAAGACGTAATGAGTAAATGTTTAAATTCTTAGCCCTCTAGCTCCATTTGTGCGGCCTATGCACAAGATACACACATAAGTAGCCAGACAAACTTGAAGACTGTAGAAACCTACAGTGGCAGTTTTGGTAGGGTGACTGTTTTGGTTGAAGCTTTTTAAGAATATTGAATAATAGAAATGATTTGATAACCTCAATTAACAGTCAAAAATCATCATCATCAGCCTTTTAATGTCCGTTGTTGGATTTGGCAAACCTCTCTATCATGGGCGTCGCAAAGCCAATATTTTCTGAACTTGTCTAGTTCATCACGCCATCTTATATCATGTTGACCAAAGTTTTCATTATGATCTCTGGGATCCACAAGTCATGATGTTCATCAGTTTTCTGCCATTCTTACAACATAACCAGCCCATTGCCATTTGAGTTTTCTAATGGATTCTATAATATCCTACACTCCTGTTTGTTCTGTATGTATTGTGCTGTCTCTCTATCTCTCCATGGGACGTTCAACATGATTCTCTCATGTGCACCGTTCTCTGTTTGAGGATCAATCTTCTGGTTAGGTTCCATGTTTTAGCTTCACAAGTGACTATCAGGAGGATTCATTGGTTGTATACTCTTCTTCAATGTTGGGAACAAAGACACAAAAATCCAAATCAAAAACTCAGACTTGACAAAGTAGACAACTTCAGGATGTAAATATTGACATTTCTCCTTTGTCACATCATCTTATAGAGAAATCGATTTCTTTCCAAATAGTATAAGATGATAAGGCATTTGAGAAAGATACTTTATGCCAGGCACCGTTTATATATAGGGTATAATACATAGTAAGACACTGACAGACATCTGCTGCATCAATACCTTTTATTAAAAATATTGTTTATATTAAGTAAATTTGTATAAATTTATAATGTAAATATCGTATGCAAAATATGAATGATGTAAGTATTTTGTATAATAATGAATAAATGAATGTAGTGTCATATATGGGATTTTTAGGTTATAAGACTTTGACCTCAATTTTTTCAAAACTATATTGTTCAAATCCAGCTCATCTACCTTATTTATGAAATGAATTTCGACGATGTCAACTGATCTAAATAAATATTATACTACATAAATTTTATACCTATATATATAACAATAATATACCTTTATACATTTCATATAATATAATAGAATTTCTTTGTTGTAAACTGGCTTGTCCATTTCAGGAGTGCTGCTCTGGCACGGATATAGATTTTAATCAATTGTGCTTTTGATGGATTTTTCAAATCCTTGAGTCAAGCTTTTGACAAATTTCTCTAAAGAGGAAGACGAAAATGGAAATGTTTGTCCGAAAATAGAGTTGGGAGGTCGTATCATTTAGAGTGAACAAAGAAAACTGTAGACAGAAGAGTGAAAGCGTTCTACCTACGTAAGCAGAGAAAACCGACGTTTAAAAGAAGTAACAAAAATGAAAAAGAAAACATGATAGTGAGTGAGATATTTGGTTTACTATCTTGAGTAACGTTACTGTCTATAATTTTGAGAAGGGTCATTAACATCCGAAGAGTTTTACTGACAATAGAACTCTTTCTTGTTATCTTTGAACAGTCTATAGCCCTCTTCAGGTATACTATTCGACTGCAAAGGAAGGGACTCTTTTTCAGTAGTGTCAAGTAGCGGCAGGAAAGAGACATTCTATTTTCAATAGAAGCAACTCTAGCAGATACAGATGTATAACAGATACATTTAGATAGTAAATCTGTAGAAGGCCTTAGAATGGATCAGCCAAAAAGTTGTGTAAACAATAAAAATGATTTTTAGTTAAACTTTTTGAATATTAGAAACCGTCAACCAAAACTGTCAAATTCAGCTAGCTGATTGGTTGGCTATATCAGTATGTATTGCGTGTACAGACCACACCAATGGAGCCAGAGGGCTGAAATTGTCAATATTTACTCTTTATCATGTCTACAAAAAAAATCTTCTTTCTTTAGAATCCCCCACCCCAACAGGTTTGCAATGTTGATCACAAATTGATCACTTACTTTGTGTCCAGTAGCATTTGCTTTTGTGTTTTTAATTCAGCCTTTTTTCAGTGATCACCATCCAATAAAAGGCTAGAAAAATAACTTATCCATTGATGATCCCTTTGTCTGGATTATAATTGATCACCCTTAACATAGCATGCAGCCAAGAGACATTGGTTCTATGATGGTTTCCACTGAATGACTAACCAGACCTGTTGTAAGTGATGTTTTCTCCCATGTCCCCTAATTAGTCATCCAACAGTCATAGTTATTAGAGTGATAGTCAGATTCTTTTTTTTTTACTTAAATGTACTTTCTTTTGTATTGAGAAATTGACTTTTTTCATTTGTATGTCAGCTGTCTGCAAGGCCATATTGTTATTTGATGGACAAGCAAGTCTCAGAAATAATCCTACAATTGGCTCATCTTTATTCTTCTGCTTGGTTCTTTCAAGTTGAAGACAAGTTGTAAGACTTTCATTCCCTTATTTATCATAATTGCATTTGCCTATGGGCAGGTAACTCTTGTATAATCACTGAACAAAAAATACGCTCCGTAGGGTTTCAGAACTCTCTTCCAACAGAATATATGGAAAAATATTGTAATTTATGTACAAAATATTGTGATATATTCAGCAACATGGCTTAACATAATAAGAATTATGGGTGATGTATTCAAAAAACATGTGATACATAATTAAATAAAAGCAATACACATAAACTAGTGATGTTACTTAAGTACACATCATGATTATATAGTTTTGACCATGGAATGCATCTATAATGCAATTTAGTAAGCATCCAGACAGCAACATTCATTCTCTGGGCCCAGTGCTTTAAGGTATGTGGGGTGGGGTGCTATATTCATGTTGCTGAAGGTGGTAAGACAATAAGAAAAAAGGAGAGATTTCGTCTTTTGTTTGACCTCACTTTCTCTTTATTCTACATTAAAGGTCTGAATAAAGCAAAATCTCTAAGCCATAAAGGGAACTGAATTGTATTTCCGACATCCTACCAATAGACAAGAAGATCATTGGTGAAAGAACAAAGATCAAAAGCTGCAATCAAACTTTATATTACAATGTATTTTATTACATGAAAACTTATGTCTGTCACTGGAGGCAAATCGACAGCTCATCAAGCGTCTTCTTTTAAACTTACCAAATGAAATTTCTCACTTGTCACCGCAATACAGACTGAGAACTGGGAATGAAAGCCAATAATAACATATTGTATAGATAATTCAATAATACATTGCTTACATTTTTTGATAAATATTTTCATGCTAACGGATGGGTTGAATTTTTTAATGTATTGTATTGTCAAGAAAAACGTTAGATTTTACATATACTTTATTCAAAAGAAAAAAATCTCTTTTATTTTTCATGCTTATCAAAAATCTTTTATTTTCAATCACTGCTATCCACAACAGATCATTTAAACTCTGTTGCTTGGTGTGTATCCAACAAAAGGTGAGAAGAAATTTATCCATTGATCAACCCTTTTTCCAATTTTTTGATTGATCACCCCCAACACGAAATGTTGCTTATAGACATTGGTCACCAGATGGCTTTTATTGAGTGACTGTCCAGATGCGTTTTTGTTTTTGTGTTGTTTTTTTGATGATGAATTTATGGTTCAAACTATATTGGTAGTAATTTCATCAATGTAACCTAATTTTACTTCCACCACTTCTTAATTTACGATGCAAGAAGACATATATAATGGTTGTAGTGATTCATAATTTCTTATGATTAACGTTGTTTTGTATGTCAATGATAATTTCACTATGATCATAGCCTCTTAGAATTAAATATCTTGAATATCGTTTCTATATTATTTTGAACTCATTACTTTAAAACATGATAAACTAAAATATTAATTGATGAATATGATAGGTCATTCGCGGAGGAATGAGTGAAAATTACCATGGTGACATTAGGGGTTAGAGGTGATGATTGATGATTGAGTAGAAAAATTTGCAATTTTTTATCCAAAAATTTGTGTGAGCAAGTTTTGGTGCTAAATGTTGTGCACTGAAAATCAAGAACAGATAGTATCTTTAATATCTTTAATACCTTTAAATGGGTTTTGGTGACTACTGAATAGTGTCATGAAACCATACACAGTTCACCAATCAATCTAGATCTGCTGGGCAGGCAGGTTGAACTATATCTTCCAATGAATTATTTTTGAATACATTGATTGATATTGTGGAAATAATCTTTTCACTGAGAGCATTCCATGATTTGGACATCCGAGTGCAGAAGAAATTCTCTCTCAGCCTGGTGGATGTCTGTACCTAGAATTTTTGACTATGTCCTTGGGTTTTTGTTGATGGTGATGCAGTAAACATGTGCTTGTCTGGACATGAAGAGCAGTGACCGTTTTGGTCTTAAGTGTGGATGCTATTTTGAATTTCGGTCAGTGATCAATGCAAGCATTACCGACAGAATAGGTTTATTCTATTTATTATGTGAAGCCATTGAAAATGTTTTTACTTTCAAAATACATTAAAAATTTGGAAAAAAAGTGATTGTTATAGGTTAGGAATTAATACAAGCATTCCCTGACGAATAGAAGACAACAACTATTATATTTGTAATATTATTTATTATTTGTCTTTTTTGTACTTTTTATCATTGCTGAACGCCAAAACTGGTGGAGACTTCACATTTCCACCATAAAATCAAGAACAACAAGAACAATCCTAATCCAATATCAGAGGTGTAAATCGAGATGTAAAATTCACATTCCAAATACATATTTTAACTCATGACCAAATGATTTCCAGGAGACTTTCTTACTAGCTGAGCTCAAGTGACAAGTCTTAGATAATGAAAATTTATCATATAGATACGGGCAGGCTTATTTCATTCTAATAAATAAATGCATCTCTACAAAAAATTGTATATTTTTACATTTTTTATCAATTATATATGAATTATATATACGATACTCATCTTCGATCGGAATAGAAGTAGGAGTCATGTTTGACCATGCAGCAGCCAGTCTAGTCATTGTTCTTATTCTTTTTTTAATGTATCAGAATAGTTAGTACTGCACAAAAAGTTTTGAAAGTTTTCCAGCATTTAAAGTTACTTGTGAGTTCTTTTTAAATTATAAATCAATAATTTTAATTGTTAGAACTTCTAACCCTTTTTTCTAATGGCAATGGGCTGGTCATACTGCAAGATTGGCAGACAAATGATGGACATCACAACTCACAACATGTATCCCCAGAGATCACATACGTAACAGAGGCCAGCAGAATACAAGACGAGGAGACATACTAGTTAAGCTCAGAAAGTATTGACTCTGCGACGCCTATGATCAAGAGATCTGGCGAATACTGGGGAAGGTCCATGTCCAACGATGGACACTAAAAGACTGATAATAAAGTTCCAGCAGTATAATTTAGTACAACATTTCAGCATACATTTTCATCTGATGTGATGACAGTCATTCCAGTATATGCTGATGATATTCTCTTTCCAATATATTCATAAGTATATACATACAAAACCCTATATTCATACAGACAATGATACCAAATTTAGCCTGTCAACATTTATTTCCGGGTAGACCCCTATTTTGGTCTTTATTGACTGGACAACAAGTAATCTAAATTTAACTATTGTTCCCTTATGAATAATTGTATTTCACAAACAAAGGCAGAGAAGTTATACTCGGCAGAATGTATTTTATAACAATCATAATTAAGAGCAGAAAAACTACTACAACTACAATTACTACTACTACTACTACTATCATCATCATCATCATCATCATCATCATCATCATCATCATCATCATCATCATCCTCATCATCATCATCATCCTCATCCTCATCCTCCTCCTCCTCCTCCTCCTCCTCCTTCTTCTTCTTCTTCTTCTTCTTCTTCTTCTTCTTCTTCTTCTTCTTCTTCTTCTTCTTCACCACCACCACTGATAGTCTCTTAATTTTTTTATAAACTTAAAATTGCAATTAGTATCAGCATTTTTTTTTAAAAAAGAAGGAAAGAATGCTGTAAAAAGTCAGGCACTACTAGAAGTGAATGAAAAAGGAAAGAAAAGAGAATGTGAAGAAAAAAAAAAGGAAGGAGAAAAGATATGAAAGAAGAAACAAAAGAATGATGAAAGGTAGGGAGAAAATGAAGAGAGGAAGGAAGAAAAGAAAAAAGCCAAGAAGGTACTTTTTAAAGAAAGAAAAATAGAAAATAAAAAAAAATGACAGCCATGATGAATGAATGGCCATTTAAAGAGTATCTGAATAAATAGGAAAGAAATGCTAAGCTTTGGTAAGGAAGGTTTGATGAAAGATAAAAGGAATTAGAAGAACTGGCTGGAAAGTAGCCCTTGAGAAGGAATTTTGGATGTCTTCTTTATCAGGTTGAAAATATAAAGATTCAGTTTAGCAAACAAGAAGGACACAAAACAAGGGTCTAGTTTAGCACTATACTTACGTTGTTAATCTAACTTCTCACTGAAAACTTGAAAAGTTTTAGAATTTTTAAAAACTAATTTACTAAAAACATGCTCTGGGGTCCCATTAGTACCAACAGAAAATTTGGTAGCTATAGCTGGAGCCATCCCTAAGTTTTGTGGTAACAGACAGATTGACGGACATTTGGTGAATTATAGTGAGATTGAAGAGAAAACAAAAGCAGGTTAAATCTAAGGTAGTATGGATGGAGAAAGTTTTTTTTTAAGAGAGGAAAATTGAAAAAATGAGATGATTAGAAGATTCATATAGAATTAGGATTATTAATTATGAATTACTACCAACCATATATGCTGTTTATTGAAAAGTTGGAAATAGGGGTGATCAATGAATGAGAGAGAGGTAGTGAGGTTGTGATCACTAAAAGAGGTCTGAATTTTCAACAAAAAAAAAACAAGTAGGTACAGAGTAGTGACCAATTTAGCAGTAAGAAATATTGCATATTGAACACTCAACTAAAAACCTATTTGGGGGAAGAATTTTCAATTAACAATAAGAAATTTTCCCTGTTTATTGAGAAGAGTGTGTGTATGCATGTGAGTACGCAAAATTTCAAATATCTACTATGAACAGTGAGAGCTGGCTCAAGTTAGGATACCTACATACATGAATGGCCTGGGTTTGCGAACAAAGATTTTTGAGGCAGATTACCGCTGTAGAAGGACTAATCCACAGCAGAACCTACATGTAGACTCTCCTTCCAGCCTGGGCAATTGATTTAAAAGGTGAGGCCAGTTTGCCCAGGGCCAACCCCACAGAAAGATACTGGTAAATGTCGCAACACATGAATAACCATAACTCAGCAACAGTGATTAAACCTGTTTGTTGCAGGTAGCTGTGATTGATTAGTCAGAAAGAAAAGTATTACCAGAAGAAAAGAAGCTTCCAGTGGTATCACTGTTTATATAAAAATTTCAATAGTTCCAGGCAATTGTATTCCAATGTATTGATTTACTGTTGCAATGATAGGAGATGACATTTGACTGGCAAATCAGAAATTCCTGAGTCCATCTACCACTGAACCTTACCATTTCAACACTAGAGAGTCAATAAGACATAGTTTGCATTCTGGATTGTTCAACAACTGTAACCACCAAAGGTGGCAAAGGGGTTTATCCTTTTTTAGATATGCATGTATTAGTGTATTCCAGTGCTCCTGGTCATACCGTTTTGTCTATAGACTTGAAAATTGCCATCAGTACCCCTTTTGAAGAAAATCTTTGATGTTTGGAAAAAAACTATTTTTATCTTATGGACACATATTCTGGTGGGTTTATAAGTAACAACTAGATTCTCCAGAAGCTAGATGTTTCTTGAAGTTTTTTTACTCTATTTTTGACCTGTGGAAAATGTAATGAATAAAATTCATTCTGATCATATTTATTCTTCGATGGAATTTTTTACATGACTTTGAATTTTGATGCTAGGGTTGTTCAATTATTCCTTGTGATGGTGAGTCCTTTAAATCATTTGAAACCATCAACCAAAACAATTACCAAAACTCTCAACACAGGTGTCTACAGTTTTTAAATTGACCTGGCTATATATGTATGCATCATGCATACAGGTTTCAGCACTGGAGCTAGAGGGCTGAAAATTTAAACTTTTACTCCTTACTAAGTCTACAAAAAACGTTTGTTTATTCTTTTGAAATCCCAACCTCCATAGATTTCTAGTGCAAATTTATGCTAAACTGATTAATGATTTTTTGAAAATCCTCAAATTTTTTTGATCACTGCCCAACAAAAGACAAGAAAAGTAACTTATCCATTGATCATCTCTTTTTCAGATTTTTTTTATCACTCCAAACATGGCATACCACCAAAAGACATTGGTCACATGATGGGTTTTATTGAGTGACTAACCGGACCTGTTGTTATTTAAGTTTTAATTTCATGACTTGACATTTTGTTTCACTAACTACCCTAACCAGATAAATATAAATGTATTTGTTCAGTATTGTATGACTTCGAGGTGCCATAAAGAAAATCTTTGTACTCTATGGATGCTATGCAGTGATAGAGATATATTTGAAGAACTAGGTATACAGTAATGTCTTCACCAGCAGACTCTGAACATTCAAATATCCTGAATGAATAGTGTAGTCTGCAACCTCCACGTACTCCAACCCCTATTTCCAACACTGGGACTAGGGCTCGAAAAAGTTTGGGAACCACAGGGTTAGAGGATATTGGATGGGAAGAAAAATGTCGGAGACAGAACACTGGGAAGAGGAAATCAAGGAGAGAGACTGAGAAAGAAAGAAAACGCAGAAAGAACGAAGATGAAGAAAGAAATTTTTGCCTCATCAGGTTCTGCTTGTTGCAATTGCAACAAAAGAAGTAATCAATATTTATCTTGCATTTTCTGACAATCCCAACTTAGAAAAGTGGACGAGCCATTTTCCTTGCCTTCCTTAGAACACAAAAGAAGGTCCTGGATTTGTTAGTTTGGATTCTTTTTTTTTTTTTTTCTCTCTCTTCATCAATGTTTATTTAAACATTATACTTACATATTTGCATATATTCATATGTGTGTACATGCATATAAATATATGAACGTGTATCTGCATAAGAATTCAATTTATGCTTCCACAGGCATAACATATGCACATGTATATATACATATACATAAATATCTGTATATACATATATATATATATATTTATACTTATATATATTTGCCTAAAGGAGCCCGAACAGGGCAGAAAAATAAAGGTGCTTGTGTAGCAAATCCTTTTTATATCATCATATTTATATATTTAAATGAATATATACATGTTTGTGTGTGTGTGTTCATATGTGTGTGTGTGTGTTTGTGCATGTGTAAATGGATGAATATATGTATATATATATATATATATATATATGTATAATTTGTTGTCTTGTTCATTTCCATTTCTGTTTTTCGATGAGTGTTTTGAATCTCTGGGGCATCCTCCATATATAGTCCTACTCTATATAAATATTTGCCAATATATACAAATACTTATCAGAAAAAGAAATTTTGAAATGGATAAATTGCTCTGTGCATGTATCTCATGTATGCATTTTATACTAACTGAAATACTGTGACATATTTTTCCTAATACATATATGATTAATAATTGTGTCATCCACAGACAGTTATTTCATTGTATTACAACTCTTCAGTGTGGACGGTCAGTAGGACTAAATTAAGCATTATATCTATTTACACATAATTCTCCATCTACCAGAGTGCTCAATTTCAGAGTTAGAAGAGCATTGCATAGTTGCTTATAGCAGATGGGTGCCCTACCTAAGAGTGCTTAACCCTAAAGAAGGGAGCACTAGTTATAATTGATGATTGTGTCGTATTGGATGACATAATTGTGTCATGTATATATACATATATGTTATGGATTAGAATTAATCTGACAGTATTATATTAAAAAGACAATTTGAAAAGCTGAAGATGGTGTTACAAATGAATACTTTATATTGAGCTTGAAATGCAGAAACATATAGGAGAGGGTGTCTCTAAATAGGATTCTGAACAACTGCAAGTAAAATCTCCCTTGAGATCAACACTACTGCGGTGCTGTATTAATATAACTGCTTGTTTTTAAAATCCCCAAAGCAGTTATGTGATAAACAACTGAAGATCCCAACAAGGGAAAATTTACACATAGTATCATGATAACTAAGTATATGTAAAGCATAAAAAAACACAGAAGAAAATTACATTAACAGATATTGGGGAACAGGCGACTGGAGTGACACTAGAATAAATTTGAAAAAGCTGTAAAGCTTTCTAGACTGTATATATAAACATAAATACATATATGTATAAATATGTACATATATGAGATGCTACCAAAAACTTTGCACAATTCAGAATGATTGATCATACCGTTCATCTGTCAAGCTACCTTGATGGATATTCCACACATTATGCAGAATCAATTTACTTCATTTTCTATCAATTCTTTTCTTTCATAGAAGCCATTTTGTAATGTGACTTGCTCAAAATTTTGCAAAACAATCCGTTTGTATTTATGCATACATACTTATACATATATATATATATATATATATATGTATATATATATATATATATATATATATATATATATATATATGCATCTGTCTATGTACTTATCAGTACATTCATATATGTATGCATCTCTCAGTCTATTTATTTATACATCTATCTATATCTATACATGTATCTCTCTCTCTCTCTCTCTCTGCATATATATATATATATATATACATATATATATATCCTAAATTACAAATTGCTGATTCAGTATCCAATGTGTGATGGGTTTATTTCATAAAGTGCTTGATACATTCAACATTAAGCCAAAGTAAAGTTTCACTATATATATATATATATATATATATATATATATATATATATATATATATATTATATATATTTTATATATAATAATATATAATATATATATTATTAAGAAAATGCTTTTTTTTCTGTTCACTTTTCTGGGGAGTTTTTCTTATTTCCTGATGTTATAACTTAAAATCAGTTGGAATGAGTGGAAGAATTTTCTAAAATTCATGTGGTATTATCTTGCTATATCCCAAGTACCGATGATGGTCAATAGTAGTTGGGATAAACTATTCAAACCAACTATGAGAAACGACATTAGAAAACTAAGGAAACTTTCTGGAAAAATGAACAGACAAAAAATGTCTATACTTTTTTTAATAACATGTCTTGAAAAGAAGGAATGCTGCCTAATTCATAATATATATATATATATATATATATATATATATATATATATATATATGCACACACATTCATGCTTATTACATTTGGTAACTATTATCTACATTGTATCTTTTGTTATATTGCTCATTTTTCTACTTTTCTTGTTATTATTACCGTATTGTCTTCCTTTTCCTGTCTTTCATTCTTTCCCACTTGCTCAGCCAATAAATCTTTTCTGTCCTACATATATATATATATATATATATATATATATATATATATATATATATATATATATATATATATATATATATATATATTCTATATTTTTCCCATTGAACAAAAATCAATCAACTCTCAGACCAAAAACGAATCAGTTCAGACAAATGTCGAACTTTCATTTTTCTTTATATTTACCTTATTTTTCATTTGTTTCAGCATTTCAGTTTTATTTTCTTTGTACGTTCTGCTGTTTTTTTTCTCTCTCTCTCTGCTCAAATGTAAATCAGCGGAAGTCTACCTTCAGGCTAAAACAACTTTTTCAACCACTCAAATGTGCACTCATCAAAAATCTCATCACCAGTACCCAACCCCCACAGCCAAAAAAATCCACTTTTTTCCAGCAGATAAGGACTAAAAATCTTATTTAAGAATAGATGAATTTCTGTACATATTTTCTGTACCTACAAGCGGATAAAGATTTTGTGCATACGGATATTCTTTTATCAGGTTGATGTAAAAATTTTGCATTTCTCTGATTTTGTGATAAAATATTTTATTCACATATATACATAGCATCATCATTCAGTCATCAAAGTTTCAAAGTACTCCATTATGAAAGAACAATTCCAGTTTCAATTCAATAAATTCTTCAAGGAAAGTTTCAATATCTTGAAATTTTTCGAACCACTGAACAAACGGTGCAAAACAAGTGATAATCAAAAGTTTGGAGAATACGCTCCTTTGTGAAAGAAGCTTCCACTCCATTCATATCATCAAAAATTAAAGGCTCAGTTTTAATCTAGTAATTTTCAAAACTAACGCACACTCCAAATTGTCATCCATGGAGCTGGAATACAGAACCTTACCAAAAGCTTGGCTCTTCAACTGAGAATCACACAATGCACACAAGAAAGGATCGTGCTTAACATCACATAGAGAGATCACGAGACAGCACAGTATATTAGAGATGACATCATAAGTATCATTCAAAATCTCAAATGACAATCATCAGGCCATGTTACATGAATATTGGACAACAGCTGGACATCAAGACCTACAAATTGGATCTCCAGAGATGATATGCAAAATTGTGGTCGACAGAAAATGAGATGGTAACACAATTTGGACCTGTTCAGGAAACATTGGCTCCACAACGCCTGTAATATAATAAATAAATCTTAGAGAAGGTTCATGTCCAACAACAGACATTGAGAGATGATGATGAATTTTCAGAAAAAGTTAGTTTATAAAAAACAATCAACTCAAAACTGTCAACTGAGGGCAACATCGTTTCCTTCAGTTTTTAACAGATTCTGACTGACTATCCATCTACCTTTCTATCTATCTATCTATCTATCTATCTATGTGCCACTGGTACAGGTTTCATCAATAGAGTTAGAAGGCTGAAAATTTAAACATTTACTCCTTAGTATGTCTAGAAAGAAGTTTTTCTGGTTTTTTTAAATTCCCCCAAAATATGTTTTCATGAGAGAGGCAAATCCCAATGTAAGTTTATGCTAAATTGACCCTTTATTTTGTCTCTAGTAGCATTCACATTTGTTTTGTGAAAATTCTGACTTATCAGTGATCCAATAAAAATTAGTTGATCACCCCTTTTTCCAATTTTTAATCAATCACACTAACTGATCATGGTCACATGATGGTTTATATAGAGTCACTAGCCAGACCTGTTTATTCATTTGCTTATAACTCTTACTTACTAAGTGTCAGAAGGGAAAATATCCCTTATTTCTTTCTATATACTTCAACTTTTTCCTGTTTTTAAATATATTAGAAAAGTTTGGAGTTTTGTGTTGTTTGACATTTTAACAATAGCCTTCTTTCCACTGTTCCATGAGATCAGGAAAGAAAAAGTTGTTTTTTGTCCTTTCAAAAATGTCACTACCATTTTATTTGTTCATTGATTCTCATATCCATTTTTTTAGCTATTTTCGTCATCGGCTTCTCAGATCCAACTTTGCTTAAGCTTAGACAAATCGGGATGAGCTTATGTGACACAAATACTATGAACCCTGATCAGTAAGGTGATGAAAAATCTGATCACTCTTCTTGAGAATAATTCAATATATTGATATTCATTCCACCTATGCAGCTACCGCAGAAACCGACTGAAATAGGCTAACCAGCTTCTTCTGTCTCAGTGAATTCAGATGTTGTCACTTGTGATAAAGACACAGATTCTCTCAGAATCCAAAATGATAAAGCTGACTGCATTGCAAGCTCTGGTGATTATGTTCTGGCTTTGAACAAGTCCGTCCAACCTCAGATAGAAAGATATCCATAGGGCTCAGCCAAGTCATGCAAAAGTTGGCATAAGAAGATTGTGTTGTGCTAATCTCATTACATTTATCATATATGTTATCAAAACTTGGGATTCGAAACTGTGCCTTTGCTTGCCAGGCCCATGCAAAGCTGGATATAGGCCTAGGACAGATAGGAAATGTTGGCCTCGTTTCAAACTGCTCATCAAGTAGTTTTATAATCAAGGCTAAATATATATGATTTATGAATGGCAGGGACAGATCAAGGATTTTGAGCAAGATTTCATTGATCTGAAATTCTTTCCACCCTGAGACAATGGATATAATAGATTAATTTTACCAAGGTTAATTTATGATATTTTTAAAGAAATTTCAATTGTGCTTTGTCTGAGCAGAGAAGGTGGCTCTGGAACTCCCGAATCCATTACTGGTATGAATATATACATGTAGTGAACATGATATACTTACAAGTGACAGAACAAATATAAGAACTGTACGGCTCCTAAAAATCGTAGCCCCATGCCAACTGGCCAACCTACCCACACCTCCCCGTTCTGGCTAATTGCTTGGTTTTCAACCGAAATTGCTGACATGAGGAGAAAACTCATTGATGATGTGCCCCCCGGAGAATGCTGTACACACTAACATAATTTCCAAACATCTTGAATCATTATTGATAGCATACTTGATTTCATTATGTCTGATTAACAGTAAATACTGTTGAATATAGAACAAAAATTATATAAGGAAATATAGAGAAAACGTGTCCATATTAGTGTGGGAGCATGTAGCGTATAGGAATGTAATTAATTATCTTTACTTTTCAAAAGTTATTCAAATATCTACATTTTTATATATCTTATAGACTACACTCTCTCTCTCTCTCTCTCTCTCTCTCCCTCTCTCTGTATCTATTCATCTATCTATCTATCTGTCTAGGTAGATTTATCATCATGAGCTTTTTAACATCCGTCATTGGATAGAGACCTTGCCTAAGGTTCACCAGACTCTCTTGATTATAGTTGAGGTACCAGTTCTTTTTTAACTTGTCTAGTTCATCACATCATCTTATTCTTTGACAGACACTAACTTGCATATGATCTTGGGGGAGTCATGATGTCCAGCAGTTATATGACACCCTTGCAACATGAGCTTCCCAATGTCATTTGAGTCTTCTCATGATTTTTATATTTCTGCCCCATGTTTTCTTATATACTGTGTCGTCTTGTGGTCCTCTTCTGTGCATGTTGTATAGCTCTTAGTTTGAGAGCTAATCTTTTGGTTTTGGTTCCATGTTCCAACTATATGACTATTGGGAAAAAGTACTGGTTGTAAACCCTTTTTTAAAAGTAATAGGATTTTCTTGTTCTTGAAGGTTAACCTTGCGCTGCCAAAAACTTGACAACCTTGAATGATTTCTTACTTAGAAATGTACGTAATCATATACAAAAAAAAACGAGTACGTAAGCCGAATGATGCATTCCAATTTTTACTTACTTCACTGTTCTGTGAAAGGCTGAGAAGATTTACATTCAGTGAGGTCAGTTAAGAAAAACCCAACTTCCTAAAGGAAAATAAGTCTAACTAATCAGCTTGTTTTGTTCTTCAAATTTTTATGACATCATCGGAGAAATTTTTATTCTCTGAGTGATGTATTTTCAAGTGACCATAAAATCTGGTTCCACTTCTGCATTGTAATTGTATATGAAATTGAACCCTCTTTCTCAAGCATGACATTATTGGTGGAAACTACCAAACTACTCTAAATTAGAGCACACTAAAGATTCAGAGCTAGATTCTTTCTATCATTGGACGGACCAACCGACAGACCAATCAAACTACAGGCACTCTTGTATAGATGTATGTGAATGCATCTAATAAGAAGATTGTGTACAATTGCATGCAAGATAACTTGTATACATACAAATCAAGTCAAAAGAATTTAGATTAGATTCTGAAACTAAGACAAACTAAAGAAGATTGCAGTGGTATTTGAATCAAAGAGCCTCACTCTGAAACCCAGGTTACAGCACTAATCATATGTACCACATATATGAGCAAATTTTTTCTCAGTGATATTTTTCGAAAGGAGATAACTATAAAATGATAATTATTGAGTAGTCTCCTCACCCATTTATTTTTTTGGCAAATGCATAAAAAATCCAGGTTCATTCTGGTTGAACATAAGAGAATACATAAAAGCAACCATCAACCAAAACAGTGCAACATAGTCAACATGGATTTCTCCAGTTTTCAAGTGGGTCTGGCTGGCTGGCTGGCTGGCTGGCCGGATGTATGGCCAAGTATGTATCACATGTACAGACAGGACCAATAAAGCTCAAGGACTGAAAATTAGAAAATTATTATTATGTCTAGAAGAAAGATTTTTTTTGTTTTTTTGAACTCCCCCCCCCACACACACACTCAGGGTTTTATTGCAGGGGATCAATTCACAATGTAAGTTTATGCTAAATTCGTACCTTCAATCATGTCTGGCAGTGTTCACACATGATTTTTTTTCAAATTCATACTTTTTTAGAGCTCAATGCCCAACAAAAAGCAAGAGAAGTAACTTCTTCATTGATCACCCTCAACAATTTTTCAACAGATTACCCCCAACATAACATGCTACCAAAATATGTTGATCATATGACAGCTTCTATTGGTTGACTATTTTTGATATTTTCCAACCATGATGCAATTGTAAAATTATTTGAATATTGCTGTCATTTTCTGACGTAGCTAAACTAGTTTCATTATGATCTGTGCCAACTCAAAAATTATTTTCACACTACCAAAAAGTGCTGAAAAGCGGTAAATTTAAAAGAAATAGCTAAAAATGGTCAAAACACATCAGAAAGATGCCTAAAATTTTTAAAGTCTCGCCAAAAAATGGACGAAAATCTTCAAGCACACTCACACCAACTTATTGCTTCTTTGAACCACTAAAACAAGGAATGTGCTGAACTTGATGCAAAAAGTGCTGAATTGGCAAAACTGATTACATAGTCTTTAAGTTTCAATTGGTACTGTCTATAACTTCAGAAGAAATTACTAGATTAGCTTCGTTCTTTTATTCTTGAATTTGATTAATTAAAATCAATTAAGCTTAATTGATGTAATTTTGTTTGCCTCGTCATCCCTCAGTTTTTCCTCTTTCCCTTTCCTTTGACTTCTCTTTTGGACAATATCATTTTTTAACAAAAAAACAGGAATATTGAGAAGACACAAATAAGGAAAGAACAGGAAAAAAAAGAGATCACTCAGAGAATTCATACCTCTGTCAAAACAGTATACCAGTGATTTCGAAAGTGGGCGCCACTGCCCCGTTAGGGGTGCTGGAAGACTCAAGAATTCAAATTCTACGCATAAAATATAATAAATGAAAAGACAATTTTACTTCTAGAGCTGCTAGAAGTTGAATATTTCCTATTTTTCTGATCCAAAGATTTGTATAAACTTATTTAGATAATTTTAATTAAAACAATTTTTAATTAAAATTTCATTCTCTAAGTACAATTTTCATTGACTTTACTTCTACAGGGTGAGGGGTACTGATGAAATATATACTCTAATGATGGGTGGGGTCATTAGTACCAAAAGTTGCATTTCTCTTTTCTTCTTTCTTTCTTTTTTCTATCTCTTTCTTTCACTTCCAGTTTCCTTTTTACTTTCCTTTCTCTCTTTCTCTCTCCCCCTTTCTCTTTCTCTCTCCTTTTCTCTCTTTCTCTCTCTTTTTATCTCTCTCATTCCTTTACCTTTTCTCTTTTTCTCTCTTTATGCTTGCACTCTTTTCTTTTTCTTTCTTTCTCTCTCTCCTTTTATTGCCTACTTTTATTGTCTATTTTCCTCTTTCTTTCACTCTTTTCTCCATTCTACTTTCTCTCTCCTTCTCTTCCTCACTTACTCTTGTGTATTCTCCTCTTTCTTTTTCTCTCTTACTCTTTTTCGCTTCCCTTTCTTGAACTTTCTTTTTTCTCTTCATCTTTTCTACTTTCCCTTTCTCCCTCTTTTTCTATGTCTCTCATACTCTCCCCCCTCTCTCTCTCTCTTCTACCCTCTTCTTTCTCTCATCTGCCAATTCTTTCTTTCGTGAGCGCTAACCATTTATTTTCTTTGAATCCTGATTCCTAATTGAAAGGTGCCACACCAGACTCTAATGAAATGCTGCCAAAGTGGAACCATTCGAGTTCCTGACTATTTTTGAAGACATCAATTTTCAAGATTTCCAAATTCCATAGAATTAGACGGAAAGAAAAAACTCTCGGGAAAACTGAGGTTCTGACAAAGTTGCATCAAGGAATTTTCATGTTTGACTTTATTAAGCTGTTGTCAGTTCAACTGACAAGATTTCAAGTTGGGAATCCAAAACAGTTTTTTTTTCTTGTATCTTTCCCCAAAATAGTTCTGTTCATGTCAAGTTTATCCAATTTATTCTCTATACAGCAGTCGTCCTTAACCTGGGGTGCACGCCTTCCCTGTGTGGAGCATAAGGCAATTTAGGGGGTATGTGAATAGAGAGACAAACAAACTTTTTCTAAAAGTATTACATGGTCAGACTATTTTCCTTGTCTATGTGTTCATTTATCTATAACGTTTCAACTGTGTACCCTCCAGCCTTCACCAAGTGTTCTTGATTCTAGAATGAGGAATCACTTATTAACATGCATGATTTTATTGAACTCAACTATTCAAGACTAATTTTCAAATGAAAAAAGTTCCTTTTTTTCTAATTGTAAATTTTTCTTAAATATTTATGAAAAATTATTTTAAAGTTTAGCCGTCTTTATAATTCAATTCAATATTCAATTTTTAAGAATAAACCCACAAACATACAAATATAAACATGTATATATACACACACACATATATATATATATATATATATATATATATATATATATATATATATATATATATATATATATATATATAGTCTAGAAGCTTTACAGCTTTAAATATTCAGCATCAAAAAACTTTTCCAGAAGATTTTTTTATGATACTCAAGTCACTTATTTCCCAATATCTGTCAATGTAATTCATGTAGTTTTCTTCAATGTTTTTTCTCTGTTTCACATATCCTTTCTTATTATTGTGCAATGTATAAATTGTCTCTTGTTGGAATCATCAGTTGTTTACCATGTAACTGGCTATATATATATATATACATATATATATATATTCTCAATATATAACTGTAGCGTTGGAAAGAAATGAATAGACCTAGAATAAACGAGATGAGAATTTGGGGTGAAAACAGTCATTTGGGCTTTTGCATTACCAGTGGTTGTTTAGCTCAAGGGTAGGAGCAACACTATGTTGAAGTGGCTACATATATATGTATATGTACCACACAAAATAATGGCATATATAACTGTGTATGATCTAATGATAATTCCAGACAAAATCCTCTAAACTGACCACCATTTATGGAACCTCTTAACTCAATCTCTGTTTAGCCTTTCATCTTGTCACTTAATACATCTTTATCATCTTCTGTAATGCCAACATAAATCTCATTTATTTTCAAAAGACTTTCTGTACCAATCCACTTTCTTTTATTTCTGAGTGCCATAAGTTTGAAGTTAATTTTGTAGAGAGTCTAAAATCCATTACTAGATTAAACAATGGAAATGAATTACTACTAGATAATGGTTGTTGCCTTTTTTTAGAGAAACACAAAGGGCTGGTTGATATATAGGGTGTCACAAAAGTAACAGATATTTTGCGTCTATACATCGTTCAGTTGTCAGACGATTAGTGGCCATGATCTAAAATGAAATAAATTTTGCAACACTCACATAACCTATCATCTTAAAGGTATAAATAGATCAGCTTCAAATCGGGTATTAGCTTTGGGCCATCCTCTTATTTTACCATTTGGTTACCACAGATCATAATGTTATAAGATTGACTGTTACATATTTTTGGCAAGAATTCAAGCACGGGTTATCTTCTGGGGTTATATGGAACCAGAATGTTTTTTTTCTTATAATAGCCTGAAGTTTTCTCACTGACACCCAGAATTTTCAAATGAATCTAGCCAACAATTTCTTACTTTAGTAACTATTAAATTCTAATATTATAATGATTTGTTTTTCATTAGATAAAGCATGAACAGCCATTATTAATTTTTGCCTAGTTTTTCTTCCATCTTGATTTTAGTTGCTTTTTATCACAACCACCAAGATAAAACAACAAAAAGCATGGATCAGAAATAAAAAAAATAAGCTCTTAGCGTGACTTGAACTCACATCTTTTTTACCTTGAGAAGCTTGTCTAGATAAAGCAATTGTTCTACCAAATAAACTACTTGAACTTTAATGGCTTTTTAAAAATTCTATTTCTGATCTACGCTGATTACAAGTCTTACTGGAGTATTATTTTCATTTTTCACACTTGTTGCGTGCCTACAATTTTAAAAGTGGACGACGACGACGACGACGACAACAACAACAACAACAACCACCACCACCGCCACCACCACCAACACCACCATCATCATCATCATCATCATCATCATCATCTTATTATTATTAAGAGCAAGTTTTTGTAAATCAGTATGACTGCTCTCAAGAATACAAAATGGCTACTCAAATGTTTCCTGTGACCATCAATAAACTCTTAGCTGATGAGCAACCATCTTTCCAGTGAAAAGACTCTTGTCTTTTTCACATGTTACAGATTTATTGTGTTATGCCAGAAACTAATGTTGCGTAGATTTTCCCATTGTTCATTCATTCTTCTTTCTTCTTTGAATTCAAAATCTCTCCCAAATTTTTTCTTTGACTTCAATGTTCTTGAATTCTATTCTGTTTTTTTACGATTTTTTATCCTTCTTCTCAAAATGTTTTGAGCTTTTCCTATGAAGTGTTCTTTTTCCATTTCTTTGTAATCCATTTTTTCCATGAAAAATCTTCTTGAATTTCACTACTTTCACAAATTCCTGTTTTTGTTTTTTTATATTTTCATTTTTTTTGTTTTCCTTTCTCCCAACATTGTTGAGATTTTCTTATCTTATCTCATTAAATAATTATTTTAAATTCTGCTTCATCTCATCTGCACATTTCTTCTTTCTGCTTGGATTTTCTCATCATCTTTTCCTATGTCTTTTGATTTCTTCAAATTCTTTCTTTCTCCTGAAATACTGTCATAGGATTATACAGCAATGCTCATAACCATTTGAACAAACAGCAATTTTGCGTGAATGACTCAGTTTTGAAAGTGTAAAAACCGGAACTTTAAATAAGAAAGACCAAATTCTATTGCTATCAGCCAAACAAGACATCTATTTAGGCATGTTTTGTGGTTCCAAGCGTTAAATTTCAAGGAAAGTTTTTTAAAAATTGAATCAAATCATTGAATGAATTAAGCCGGGTATTTTTTTCTATCCTGAACTGATTTTATACAGAATGTATCAATAACGAGATTAAAAGGTTAACTTACATTGTTATTTGGAAGAGTTTCCAATCTAGTTAGTTGACTGGCCTTAAACTAGTATTTGTAGCTAAGAAGCCATAAAAAATGACGGAATTATTGACGTATGGATTGTCTTTTCTGCCTAGGATCAGAGTAGCTTCACACTTTATCAAAGATCAAAGTGTTATTCTATAGCCTTGTGCTTAGGATCAGAGTGTAATACCTGTGCATTCTGGCTAGGATCAAAGTCTCACTCCCTGGTACGTCTGCTTAGGATTAGCATAGCATCTGTACTCATATCAAATAGTGCTGCACCCAAACATATATAGATATATACAAGGTAAACAACTGATGATCCCCACAACAGAAATTTCACATATAGTACCGTAATAACAAAGCATATGTAAAACATAAAAACACTGAAAAAAATTGTATAAAATTACATCAACAGATGTCGGGAAATGAGTGACTCGAGTGGCACAAAAAGTTTTTCATTGTGTTTAGTGTTTTAAGCTGTAAAACTTTCTTGACTATGTATATATATATATATATATATATATATATATATATATAGAGAGAGAGAGAGAGAGAGAGAGCATACACAGAGCATGAATATGAATATATGTGCGTGTGTGTGTGCATGTGTGTGTTTATATAAATTGTGCATTCCATCATATTAGAACGATACCTGTTTATCGATATCTTAAACTTGGTGGAACCACTGACAAGGGAGCAAAAAGTCTGAAGGTTACACATTTAGAGAATACATTGCATGTAGAAGAACATCCCATTCTAGTTCAATGAATTTTTGTTACACCCCTCTCCCATATTCTTGTCATGCAGTAAAATTACTGTTCTATTCCCTTGCCCACCACCCCCCGCCAAAGGTCTCTCCTCTTTCAATTTTTGAATCAATCTTATAATTCTGTGAATAGATTACCCTACTGGCATCAAAAGTTATTTTGTAGTTTTTTTAAAAAAAAAGGAACTCTTCAATTAAAGAGGCAATATAATAGCAACCAAACTGCTTTGTTTGATCTATTGAGGTAATTTACCCATTCTCGGTTCAGTGCACATCCTCCAACATACACAGAGATACACACACAAAAACTTTGCATCAACCTACTTCCCTATATTCATTTAGTATAGTCAAATAACATAAGACATATTTGATCTTAAGATCACCGAAGTTGGGCAATGTTGAGCCTGGTCATTGCTTACATGAGTCATTGTCAGAGAATACCAAGTGCCATAAATAACCGCCGGTTAATCCCTTGCAAAGTAATACTAAAGACTTTAAAAATGATAATTAATTTCTCAGCTGAAGAGTAGGACTGAGAGTAAGTGATTGTTGGACCATGGATAGCTGTCGCGCCCACCCCAATCTGAAAGGGTGGTTGCAAGAAGAAAGAAAAGCCTTCAGGTCACCTCTGACTACAGCTTACTAGCCAGTCAATAATCCTAGTTGGTGCCAGTTTACTGAATATTAGATTGTTCTGAAGATAATGACCATCTTTTGTTGTTAATGGTTTTCTTAGAGCTCTTGTGGAACCCAGTTATTGAGCTTTTTTATTCTACCAATTTGCCTTAGATGGTTCAATATTGTCACAATGCCAGTGACTGAGACTTTTCTCTGGCAGTTTGGTGAGGGTTTTGTTTGACCAACATCTTCAGTTGTTCATTTCCAGTTGCAGATGGACATCTTTCGCCCTCTTGATCACTGCAACAAAACTTTTAAAAGCAATGCCACCCTGTGTGATTAGAGATGGGTCCTTCACCTCATTGTAGGTTAATATTAGAAGTCGTTTGAGATGCATTGTGACTAAGTATATGCTCATCAAAAAGATTGTATACCGCTCTTCTTTTTTCATCTTCAGGATTAAGGGTCTATATACCATCTACAGATAACTCTGAAAATGAATGGTGAATTTTAATGAAAAGAATGCATTTTAACGATTTAAATGTGCTATACATATTGGTACAATATACTATAGCAATGTTGTGGAACAAGACTAAATGCTGGTATCCAGAAGAAGCCATTATTTTCCAAACAACCCAGTATCTATCTAATGCATTGTCATCAATATATCTGTGAATATATGTATATAGGAATGTAGGTATTCCCTGGATTTTTATGGCTTGTTTTTACACGACTTTTTCACTTCAGCAAAAAAAGGTGAAAGGAAAAAAAGCATTCAGCTTTTGTTTTACTGTTTGCCATTACAAAAGCAGTGCACAGCCTCTCTCTCTCTCTCTCTCTCTCTCTCTCTCTCTCTCTCTCTCTCTCTCTCTCTCTCTCTCTCTCACACACCTCAGTCTCCTGTAACTCCCACCACCCCAGCCTCTGCTGACTCAGTCCAACATTCGCACCATGCATCACCATTTTTTGAGTCTGGGAATGCTAAAAAAAG
Source organism: Thysanoteuthis rhombus (assembly GCA_963457665.1). Lineage (NCBI taxonomy): Eukaryota > Metazoa > Mollusca > Cephalopoda > Oegopsida > Thysanoteuthidae > Thysanoteuthis > Thysanoteuthis major. The sequence continues at coordinate 11,539,947 of OY735207.1, read as the reverse complement.
CTTCCACTTATAAATTAATGGTGATTATACCATTTCAGTTTTTATAGGATTGCTCTACTTTCAACTAGCAGAGGTAACCTATATGCATCGAAAGCATTCTTTTTTTTTTTGTCCTGTTTTTCTCCATAAAAAATGGAGCTCTTCAATTAGTGAGGCTAGATAATAACAATTGAGTTGCTTTGTTAAACTGTTGAAGTAATTTACCCAACCTCAGCTGAGTGTGCTTGCACTAATATCCACACTTACACACACAACTTTTGCATCAACATAATGAATCTAACTGTGAAAACATTAAACCACTGACATCTCAAGTCTTCATTTTATCAGAAACTGTCAACCCAAACTGTCACCGAATCTATCAAAATAGATTTCTCCAGTTTTTCTAATTGGTCCAGCTAACTGATTGGCAATGTATATATAACACATACAGTCCACACCAAATCAGCTAGAGGGCTGAAAATTTTAACATTCACTCCTTATTATGTCTAGAAAAACGTTCTTTTTTTTTTTTTAGATTCCCTAATTGGTTTTTAGTGGGAGAGGAGTTCAATTTACAATTTAGGTTTATGCTAAATTGATTCCTTACTTTGTATCTACCTGTTTTTTTTAATTGAGACCTTTTTATTGATCACTGCTAAACAAAAGGTGAGAGAAATAACTTATTCATTGATCCCACACTTCCCCAATTTTTTAATTGATAACCCCCAACATGGCATGCTATCAGAATACTTTGTTCACGTGACGTTTTTTTTTCCATAAAAAAAGAGCTCTTCAATTAAAGAAACTAAATAATGACAATTAAGTTGCTTTTTCAAACTGTTGAAGTAAATTTATCAACTCTCAGTACAGTGCACTTGTACCTATATCCGGGCAAATACACACACACACACACACGCATACACACACACACACACAAACACACGCATGCACAAGCACAAGCTTAAACATGCATGCACTCAAACACACACACACACAAACACATGCACACACATGTGTCTCGATGTGTCTTCAGAAAATTTACACTTGAGAAGGTTCATGACTCAAAACAGTTCATTGAGAAGTTTGAATAATATTTATGTAAACTGAATCATCTAAGAAACTATGCTCAGAACTGCATTATAAAAAGCATTCCTTGTCACATGATACCTTGGACATCAACTTTGTGGGTGGGGGTCCAACAGGGTATTTGGATCACAACACACTCTAGATGTCAAACAGAACTTCCCACCAAGAGTGAGGTTTTAAATTTGGAAGCTTTTAGTCAATAAAGGTTAATCGTGCAGTACCTATTGTTGTCACGGCTTAATTTTCCCAAATAAAAAGACTGTATTATCATGCATGGCTTGGTCAGCTAATTTCTCAACGATCTACTCATAGCTGGGGGAAGAAATAGATTCATGCTTTTCCCAAGGGTATTAATGTGAAGGGAATACAAATTGTTTACTGATTCCATATTTGGTGCTATTAACTGTTAGGCCAACCAAATCTCCATCAATTTCATTGTAGAGTGGTCCAAACGAAATACTCTTTTCATTTCAATTAAAAACTGTTACCAGTACTGTCACAAAAACTGTAGTATAGGTTCCTTCAGTTTTCAAGTTGGTCTGGATGGCTATGTATGTACTTAGGTATGTTTGTAAGTATGCATCATGCGTACAGGCTACTCCGATAGAGCTAGAGGGTTGAAAATTTATACATTTACTCCTCGTAATGTCTGAAAAAAAAATGTCTCTTTCGTTTTTTTTTTTTTTAAATCCCTCCCTAAATAGATTTATAGTGGGGGCTCAATTTGCAATGTAGGTTCATACTAAATTGATCCCTGACTTTGTGCCCAGCAACATTTATGCTTGTTATTTGAAAATTGAGTCATGAGAGAAGTAACTTATTTACTGATCACCCCATTTTCCAATTTTTTAATTGATCACCTGTAACATGGCGTGCTGCCAAAATATATTGTTCATTTTCTGTTGAGTGACTAACCAGACCTGTTTTCTTTTAATTCTCAGTTTTTCATCAAAAATTTCGATATAACTTTAAAAGTAAAAAAAAAGCAACTTTTGTTTGAACCACTCTATTTGATAGAAGAAAGAATAGCCTTTTGTTTTTATATGCTTGGAATGTTCACTCAATGTTTTGTTCTGACACCGGCAGCCATGATGGTTCTTTGTTTTATTTTAAACAATTGCGATTTTTTACAAAAATCTCTTTCATAATTAAATTTGCTATTAATTTATGCTATGCAAGGATGTAACATCTTTTGAACATTTTTCCTCTTTCTTCAAAACTATGAGGCAATCTGAAAGTTGGAAATTTGATCATAGAGATACTCAGAAGATACATCGAACACAACTTCAATGCTGTTTAATAAAGCAATGTTTTGCTCACAGGAACTTGAGTGTAGCCCTTTAAAAACAACACAGGTTTATAAATTAGATTCCAAGAGTTGTTCAGACAAATGAAATCATTGTTCATGTCATTTTTGTTCTGTGGCTGGCATGGCTGAGAATGAGCCCAGCCAGTTGGTATATTTGTCCATATTTCTTTTCTGTTAGCAACAATTTTCTGTAAAAAAGAGGCACACTCTTTTCCCTTACAGATTGTACACCTCAAGAAGGCTTCAGATTGGATTTGCTGAAGCATTGTGATAACGGTGAAACTAACATAAAGAATGAGCTTAATAGTTAATGTGAGACTTGGATTGATAATGAAACTTCTCCAAATTATAGACAGTCATTATTGATATTTAATCAGTATTTTCTTTCATATCTAATTTCTTTTAGTTTCTTTTTATCCCAACTTCCTCAGACCGTCAGTCTACAGCAATGAATAAACAGCACATATCAGGAATGAAAGAAAAAGAATAAGCTCTAGATATGAAGCTGCCTCAGGTAAAAGGGACACATGAGTTCAGGTCTGGCCTAGAGCTGCCTCAGACCGAGTTAATTGTGATAAAAAGCAGATAACAAAAATTTAAGATGGAAAAAAAAGATTGGACAAAAATCAATAATGGCTGATAATGCTCCGTCTAATTGAAATTAGTTCAGGATTTTAGATGGTATCTTATAAATTAGATGTTAAAAAATTACTATACCAATGTTATTTACTTGGTGATAAAATTAAAAGAAGTTGATTCATTTAGAGTGTTTTTTAAGATGGAAAACAATGGCCTCATTTACAAAACCCTATTCATTTATTTTACAGAGGAGATGAAACAATGTCTGCAGCATTAATGAAAGGATATGACACCTGTATCTTTACAATACTCATTGTTTTTATTTCAATTTCAATTTATGAGATGCTTTTTGACATTCTGCAGCTGATGTCTATTATTTTCTAAACTGATTCAATTTTACGTTTTTCATTCTGGAAAATTATCATAATTCTCTCCATTTATACGTATGTTTTGCCGAATTGGTGAAATTGTCTAATTGGCAAAATTTACTTATTTCCAGTAAAGTGTTCGATTTCACTTTGATTAGATAAACTTTTCATTATAAAGAATTGGTGTCCTATATTCTTGTTTTAATTAAATAAACTTAAAATTTACATATTTTCAGTAAAACAGTTTGATCCTATTTTGATTGCATTAACTTTTCATTGTAAAGAATTGATGTTTTATGTCCTTGTTTTGGTTGAATAAACTTTTGATTTAATCCAAATTATGTGATAATAATAAATACATAACTGCCATGATGAAAAAGACAAACAGACCAAGAATAAATGGGATGAGAATTTCGGTTGAAAGCAGTTATTTTGCCTTTCCTTTACTGGCTGCTGCTTAGCTCAATGGTAAGAGCATCACAGCTACCTTATCGATGACAGGTTCTATTCCTGTAGCAACCCCATTTTCTTTACTTGTTTATTCTATTTCATGTTGTCTAAAGTGAGTCAAATATTAACTGTATAATGACAGAAGATCATTTCTAATAAGTTTCTATATAACATAATGCTATTCATAATTCATATATACGTGTGTGCATATGAATGATGAGACTACATCTTTATCTTGCATTCCCACTCAGACAAAAATGTTCTGGATGAATGCGGTATTGTGGAAAGAACAGGTAAGAATGGTTATGTTAATGAATGCAACCAGCTAAGTTAAAGCTAGAATGAAGAAAATCCTTACACACAAATTTGACATTGTGTTGTATTTCACAATGATATTTTTGCAAAAGTATCAATGAAAAAATAAAAAGAGTCAGTTTGTTCAAATAATTATGAGCATTATTTTGTATAAGGTACTGTTCATAAGTAATTGAGCAAAGGCAAAATTTGTTTTTTTATTGTCTATGATTGCAGGGGTCATTATAGATTTTGTGTAGGCAGTATCCAAAATAACTTGCTAGTTTCACAGCTCTTTCATATAGCAATGTGAGTTCACTTTTTCAATCTCCTTGATCGATTCTGGACAAGATTTCAAAAGGTCAGAAAAAAGAAACTTGCCCTCTTTTCATTTCATTTGATTCTATTAAAAACCTTTTTTCCAGAAATTTATGGTTCAGAACCACAAATATGATTAAATGCATGCCTTGTTACGTTGGTGGCAAAAAATTTGGTTTTCCTTGTGCAATGTTCCTCTTTTCAACTCGATGTCGAGTCGAGTAATTAAAAGCGAAATGTCTGTTCTCTCAAATACTTCTGATAAGTACTGTATATAAGTAATATATGCATGTGTGTGTATTTGTATGTGTATGTGTGTGTGTGTGTATGTGTATATATTTAATTTAGGTAAACACATTTTGCTTCAACTTATCTATATAAACATATTAATGCATTTACTCAGTAATGTGGACAGGTGCATTTATGTGCATCTGCTTTGGTATTTTTCAATTCTACAAGTACACTTATATTGAAAATCAATGTCTCTTTTGTCAGGTTTAAGGTTTCTATACAGCATCCATCCTGAACTGCGCAAATAACTGAATGTACATCACAATATTCAAACCAGTTTTGATAGTTACCACAATAACTAGCCAACAAAACTTGTTTTACAAGGATATTTAATGTACTACTTCCACTAATTCCGACCTTCTAGACTTGTATCTCAAGATTTTATGCTTGGCCTCTAATCTTTAATACCAACACATGATGTAATATGTGGATACATTTTTAGAATTAAAAACTTTCTCCAAAAACCATCAACATCAACGTCATGAGCAATCCCCAGCCCTGGATTAACAAGTAAGCAAAATAAGCACATACTGAGGGTATTAAAAGCAAAAGGGGTACCACAGGTTACTTGAAGTTACCCACATTAAATCATTACAAGTTGTTCAAATTGTTCAACTTGAAAGTTTGAATTTGAAATTTCTCTCTTATATATAGAGTTAGTTCAACCATTCAAATGCTCCAATCGTCAAAACAAATACTATTGTAAGAAACTTGTCTTTACGTAAGCACAATTTTTGTTTGTGAAGATTAGGTTTCGTGAAGAAGTATATTTTTGTGGGAAAAGATATTCTTTCAGGCTCCAGATTTCTTATCCACCCATCTATACATAAATCTATAAGGGAGACCGGGGCTAGTTGGTACATTTTCTTGAAAAAAAAATGTGTCAACCATTTCTACCAATGGGGATACTTGGTTCAACCTGATTTTGCAAGTTAGTTCTCTTGCTGGTTGTTACAGATATGATTAATATAGTGTTATAATTGAGAAATATACCATTCAAAATTAGATGAAGGAATGTATTTGAACCAAAAGCAATATTTTATGAATATAATGGCCAACTGGTAGGACAAGTGGAATCATTTGTGGCTGGATCTTAATGACGCGTTGGAATAAGGTGGAAGACGGAAAAACAAATAATGAAAAAAGAAGAATGATCACACCGATGACTTGTGTGAAGATTGTTTTATTATTTCGTAGACTCTCTGTTTTTCATCTGCGTCAATTACATATGATTATAGCCTACCAAGTAGCCCCACTTGCAGTGTACCAACCTGCCCCAAAACGCATGATTTTCTTTGGTTTACATCCTAAGAAAAAGTTCTGACAGAAGCTACTTGATATGTAGTATATATACTGTTTATTGCAACTTCTGTAGACTATGCAATCATCAACCCCACAATAAAGCATGAACTGGGAACTCATTAGTCGAAATGAAAAAGTCACTTACAAGGGGTTAAAAATATTTCTCATGTTTGCAACATATATGGCTCAAACTTAGTAGCAAAAAGGGCAAAAATTTTCTGTCCAAGATGTCGTTAACAGTGGCACCATCAAGTGGTAGGAATAAAAATTAAAGCAAATGATTCATCAGCCCCTGCATAAAACTAACCCCAGTCTCCCCAATATGTGTGTAGCGGGGTCCCCTTCTTCCAAATATGCACATATAGAGATATGTATATATAAAGATCTCAATATAGCTTATTCATTTTGGAAAGAGCTACTCATTACTTATTTCTATACTCTAGTATATGTAAACTGTATTTTTTCTGTCTTAAATTTTGTGATGGGGATCATTATATTGTATAAATGTTTCTGACTGTTTTTCTCATCATGAAAAAATCTTTTGAATACAATGTTTTGGTTGTTCTACCCTATGGCCTTCTTCAGGTGAGTGCAGTAAGTAGTGATTTTCCGACTTGGCAATTATTTCTACCTGAAATTAGACAATGGAATATTGACTATGATGGTGACAACCTCCCATCTCAGCTTTCTGAAACATCACGACTTACAACACTCACCTGAGGGAAGACAGCATACAACAGCTGAAACATCTTGTTCAAAAGATGAATGGAGATGAGTAAACTGGATTTTTGCACAATAAATCAAATCATAACAATATCGATAATTTTCTTCCTGTCCACCAGGGATGAGGAATAGAAAATAGAAAAATAGAAAAATAAGAGATACCAAATAAATAATGCCGTAAAACCTCCAAAAATATTAATTAGATATAAATGGGCCTATTAAGAATAATTATTGTGCTGAAGATTTAATGCAGAAATATCTTAAATTCTCAAATATTTTCCTAATGTGAGATATAGTTTGATTAAATACCTTTTTAATGAAAAAGATAAATGATTGTTCTGGAAAGATAAGTAAAAAGTGCCCCTACGCTGGTCTTGGCTTCAGTTATCCCTGCCTGTTCCACAAATTCCTCTCTGTTGGTATTGGTTTGCAATATGTGAAATAGACTTAGATATGACATCCTTCACTTCACACCATACTATTTTACTCATAGTTGGAAGGGAGAGTTGGATTCATGTCTTCCCAAAATGCAATAATGGAAAGTGAACATAAATTCTCAGCTAGAGTTTGAATTCAGCTTGTCCACTCTCTGTGCACTTAACCACTAGACTACCCTGCACCTCTTAGTTGTGTGATAGGAGAACTCTCTAAAGAAGATTTAGTGAGTGATTAAATTCTTTCTATTGAAGTCAACGTCATCCATAATAATTTTTACCGAAAGGAAAAATGATATATTTAGCAGATATGGAGATTTCTGTTTTGATATAAAATCACCTAAACAAAAACAAAATGGCTATTAATATTGTAATTACTTGCTTCAATGAATAAAGCTGATCAAGTAGTTTTTACACACACAAGAGTGTGAGCCATTTATAAAGATTACATATATATATATATATATATATATATATATATATATATATATATATATATATATATATATATATATATATATATATAGTGGAAGGTATATATATCTATGTATATATGTAGAGAGAGATATGTACACCTGCTCCTTGACTTACAACCTACTTGATTTGCGATCATCTGTACATACTTGAATATAATACATTCCTATATAAAAGTTACACTATTAAATTTTAAAAAATAAGTGAATATAAATATTTGCTTGATCATTCATGTGTATAAGTATGAGTGTATAAAAATCACACTTGTACATTGTAAAAAAAAACATACATGCTAAATAGATATTATGAATATTACTCTTGGTTGTACATGTGTATAAGATTATAAGAGATCACACAAGAGTGTATATATATATGTATATGTAAAAGGAGCCAGTTATATACAAAGCGATTTGCCAAGTATTTTAGAGAGGAAAGATTAGTAATAGATTATAAGGAAAATAATAAAATGATATTTTTCCAACTTCTGATCGTTTCAAGATACAACCTACCAATCTGAACAGTCGTAAGATGGGAAGCAGGTGCATATGTATACAGGTATTTATATATATATATATATATATATATATATATATATATATATATATATATATATATATATATATATACATATATATATATATATATATGTACATATATATATATGTACATATATATATATATATATATATATATATATATATATATGTATATATATATATATATATATATATATATATATATATATAAAAATACCTATACCTAAATATGACTTACACACAGTTTTATACCCTATGCCTATCTTTTCCATTAAGCAAGTTGAAAACAAAGATGATAATGATAATTCTGAAATACAAACTGGTAGGTAATCAATTATTCCTACTTAAGAGAAACAATTTTTATTGATATTTTGATCTTATCCTCCTCAAATATCCAAAATATAATGTGATCATGAAAATGAATGAGCATTCATACAAGTCTGCATACGTGGGTGTAAGTATATGTATTACACATATATTGCATTATATCATATCAAAACTCTTATTTGAAATGATCACCTGTCATTACATGGTCAATGTATCACTCGCCCTAGATAGCATGAGTAGAATAAACAATTGAAGAAAATGGGGGCTGCTGCAGGAATCTAACCTGCCATTGATAAGGTAGTCTCTCCAACATAGCGATGCTCTTACCATTGACCTAAACAGCCACAGGTAATGCAAAGGTCAAAATAACAGTTTTCGCACCAAATTCCTAACTTGTTTATTCTTGGTCAATTTGCTTCTTTCAACGAGACAGTTATGTATTTCACTTTGTCTTGGGCAATTGATATATATGTGCACTGACAGGAGAGTATTTCATATAAATTTCTATATGATATAACGCAATTTTGTTATTCATGTATACCATGTGATGAGACTGCATCTTCATGATCATATATGTCTATACAAATATAATTATATATCATTAGATTGGACAGTTTATGTCTGATGATGTGATAATGTCACTAAAATTATCAAATAATTATATATATGTATACAAACATTTATATTATGAGCAAAATATGTGAATGCGTGTGTTAGTTCGTGTGTGTATATGTATGTATTCAAGCGCTGAAAAGTGATCATAGATCTTGAGACCTGGTAGCACAGTCTTGATGTAAAAATGGCAACCAATCAGAGGGGACCTTACTGCACATGCATGAACTGATTCTTCCCATTGGGACTAATCAGTTAGCAGTGAAATGCTATTGAGCTTGTTTGTACATTGTGTTATCCCTGCATTCACAATAACCGAGCCTGCACATTCTTCATGTGTTGTGCAAGATTGTCTGGGAAAACATTGTATCATCCATGTCTATCACCCCGCCCCCCTGGAGTCCAGTTTTGGCTCTCTATAACTTGATTTGAAGCCAAGGACGAGATTAAAGAGAATGCAATAAGGCAGCTCACTGTGATCCTAAAAGGGGACTTTGCAGACTCATAATTATTAATTTTGTGACTACTACTTATCTCCATCAGGAGTCTGAGACATCATAGAATCCATTAGAAAATGCAAATTGTAACAGGCTGGTAATGTTGCAAGAATGGCAGACATCATGATGTACAAAGTGGATCCCCAAAGATCACATGCAAAATTGTGGCTGGCAGAATGTAAGATAGCAAGACTAACTTAACAAGAATTGGCTCCGCTACGCCCATGATAGAGAGGTCTTGCAAATCTTGGGAAAGCTGATGGGTGATAATCATCCACTTCGAAATCGGTATTTTAAGCACAACCAAGGCCGGAAGAGTATCAGATGGAGAGACGAACTAGACAAATTAAGAAAGTACTGGCTCCGCGACGCCCACAATAGAGAAGTGTGGCGAATCCTGGAGAAGGTCTATGTCCAACAAAGGACGTTAAGAGACTGATGATGATGATGATGATGATTTGTTCATGTATGCGTATGTACATGTGTATGATTGTATGTGTGTGGATGAGTTGATATCCTTCTTACTAAATATCCAAGTTATCAAATATAAAATAATCTCCAGCCAGTGTGGCTTTTCCTTACTTCTTACTTATCTCTTACTTGTATAATTGTATATTGAGAAATGGATATATATAATCCGACAGAATAAATTGCATTATATTACAGAGAAACTCTTTTTGAATATATATATATATACATACATATATATATATATATATATATATATATATATATATATATATGTATAATATAATGCTATTAATAATCATTCTGTCCAATCATATATATCCATTTCTTAATACATAACTATAACATAGAAAATAAATGAATAGATTGAGATGAGATGAGATTTGGGGTGAAAACAGTTATTTGAGCCTTAGTATTACCAGTGGCTGTTTAGCTTAATGGTAAGAGCAATGCTACGTTGAAGCAGCTATCCTATTGGTTACAGGTTCAAATCCTGCAGCGCCCTCATTTCCTTTAATTATTTACTCTATTCACATCATCCTCTTCGAAAGATACATTAATCTTGTTATGACAGATCATTCCAAATAAGAGTTTCTGTATAATATAATGCATTTTATAAACATATATATATATTTACATATATACATATATATGTAATGAATCTTTTTTTTAAATTACATTAATGTAATGAAATTCTTCATTCTTCATAGGTCAGTGATCTTCTTCGTCTACATAGTAGGACTGTCGAAATCTAAACCAGACGTATAACTCAAACTTAAAGACAATGCCATAACTCAGATGTCTTTTGATTGTCGCATAAAGTTCTTGCTTTATTCTAAATGTTGAATGAAGAGAAAAACGAGAAATTGAATCAGAGAAGTTTTTTCTTCAGTCGAATTGGGAAGCATTTCATCTGACCACCTCACCAAACCATTTGGCCCCTGCATAGAATGATAGGAATGTGATTACTCTCCCTTTTCTGCTTCTTCTGTGTACACTACTGCTGATGCTGATCCCCATGTGTAGGTGGTTGCAATGATCAATCATAGCCATCAAAAGATGGCGAAGGGTTTTATCCTTTTTTTATATGCGCATGTGTTTATATGTTTCTCTGTTTGCTTGTATGCTTGTTCCAGTGCTCCTGGTCATACCATTTTGTCTATAGACTTGAAAATTGGTATCAGTACCCCACTAGACATATTCTAAAAATTTTTTTTTTCAATTTTTGGAAAAAAAGCTTTTTTTACCTTCTCAGAGACTTATTCTGAGAGAGTTTATTTGTTTGTGTGTTCCAATGCTCCTGACAATACCGTTTTGTCTACAGACTTGAAAACTCGCATCAGTACTCCACTACACCACTCATGAAAGAAAAAAATTTTCAATTTTTGGCTAAGCTTTTTTTAAGTTCCTATATATATGGGTTAGCTGAATGAAAACTACTCTCACTTCTACTGTGATGTCACCTTTTACCACTTCTGTTTGGCTGAGGGTCAGGTTGTATGAATGGTTGGCAATTGAGTAATGTCAGTAGTGGACTTTCAGTCATAGAGTTTGATTAGTAGAGTTCAATTGAGGAGGTAAGTCGGTCATTGGAAGTGAAATGAATTACAGTTCAAGTAATCTGAAGTTTTTTTTACAGTATCAATATATTCTTCATCGTCATCACCAGTTTTTTAGCATCCATTGTTGGACATAGAGCTTCCCCAAGATTTGCCAGACCTCTCTAAGCCGGTATTTTCTTATCTGTTTGCCATACCATCTTATATTTTGGTTGTCCCAGTTTTGCATTTGATCTCTGAGGATCAACATTATGAGACATGATGTCCAGTGGTTGTCTAACATTCTTACAACATGACCAGCCCATAATATTGTGCTGCCTTGTGATCTTTCCACATTATGTTGAGCATGATTCTCTCTTGTGCATGTTGCATGATTCTCAGTTTAAGAGTCATTTTGGGGGTTAGGTTTAATGTTTCAGCTCTAAGGATGACTATCGAGAGGACGCATTCGTTGTAGACTCTTTTTAAAACTAATGGGATTTTCTTGTTCTTAAAGGTTCAGCTTGCTCCATCAAAAGCTCACAAACCTAAAGTGATTCTTTGTTTGATTTCTTCTTCTTTTGAGAATTTCACAAAGATTCATTGTATTAGGTCTATGTAATGGTCTTCTTCCTCTAGTTCTGTGTCTTTGATTTTGTTGTTTTTGTTGTACATGACATTTGTTTAACTGAAGTTCATGTGGAGACCAACTTTCTTTTTCTTTCGTTGAGTCAGTCTAGCATCATCTGGAGGTCATGAAGGTTCTCAGAAATGTTCACAGGAAACAAGCGACATCCAGTCCACACCAAGAACTGGTCATAACAACCTTCCTCACACTATAACATAAAAAGAACAAAAGGTTACGTATACAATAAATAGTACTCATTTCAATCCTTATTCTGAAATGGTGCCAGGCATGAAATGAGTGAAATGAATCAGTTATAGTAGTGGTTCTTAGCCTGGGGTTCGTGCGTTTTCAAACGGTGTGCAAGGCAACTTTTGAGGGTGCAAAAAGAGAGTGACAAACAATTCCTTTTTCATTTACTCACTGATATGTCCGACTTGACTGAGAAAAATGCAGTATTAGCCAGCACATTGAATGGTTTTACTAGAAATATCTTGATACAGGCTTTTGATTTAAACATTTGGTGAATTTTAAATTTTGATAGTTTGAATTTAAAATTTTTGAAATTTAATTTTTTAGCCTTAAAGGGAAAAATTTTGAAATCTTGAAGGGGTGCAAACTTTGAAAAAATATCGGGAACTGCCGATCTATCGGATATTTGCTTTAAAACTTTAAAGACAAACTTTTTACAATAAAAGGATAATTGATTGAAGAAAATAATCCTGGAAGATATTTTGATTTTAAAGAATAACTTTTTCAATTTTGAAAAAAAATATGAACCTTTTCCCTCTAACTATTTTTCTTCTTTTTATCTTAGTCAAGGTTCATTAAAATCCATATCGCATAGTTTGATATTAGCATGAATTAACTGATACCATTTAATTCTTGCGAGAATAATTCTCTTTTTCATTTTCTCTCATATTCGAGGGTTTCCTTGACATTTCTAGTTTCATCTCTTTCTCCTTGGTTAGAAAATAAAAGAAAGAAGCCAACTCTCTGGGGGAAAAAGAAAAAATGCAAAATCAATGAATGTAGAGTCAATAACCATAGTTTATTAGGTTAATTCTGATTCGGCTTGGAAACTTTCAGAACAAGTGGAAGGAAAGAAATGTTCTTTCTTTTAAATTTTATGTTTGCTGAAACTTGACTAATTTTCAGTTGGTTCCCCTTTGAATTCGCTTATATTTTTGTTTCAGTTTTAGTGGAAGGTGGAGATGGTGTGGGCTTGTTTTTGTAGCTGCTTTCAATGATCTTCGAGTGGAAAATTTGGGAATTTTTTTTCTTAAAGCCATTTTCTTTTTTAAAGCTAATGCTACACAGGCCAATATACATGCACACACAAGCAAAAAGACATATATATATATATATATATATATATTATTGTGTCATCCACAGACAGCTGTTCCGTTGTATTACAACTCTTCAGTGTGGCTATAGACTATCCATTACCCCATCCAGTATCACAGGGTAGGATCAAAACCTTTGCTTCAGACCTGGATGCTGGTATCCTCCCTCTACTCCAGGGAACTGGATGGTCAGTAAGGTTGAATCTAAGCGATATATTCATTTATCGCATGTATTCTTCATCCACCAGAGTGCTCCATTCCATGTTGGAAGAGCATTGCATAAGCTTACAATGGACAAGTTACCTCACTTAGAGAGTGCTCAACCCTGAATAAGGGAGCGTTGATTATTGTGTCATCCACAGACAGCTGTTTCATTGTATTACAACTCTTCAGTGTGGCTATCGACTATCCATTATCCCATCCAGTACCACAAGGTAGGATTGAAACCTTTGCTTCAGACCTGGAGGCCGGTATCCTATACGTAAAGAGAGAGAGAAAGAATATAGAATGTTCATATAAGTAACATCCAAACCTTAGCCAGAACAAATTTTCGCACACACACACATGCCTAGGAACATGCACATACACACACTTACAACCATAGTCAAGACTTTGGCCGTACCTGCTGTCAAAGTTAATCAAAAGGATTCATTTGTGAAACTTGGTTTCTCTCTGGATTAGCTGATGGAATTAAGTATCGAAATGATCCATAAATCCAACTTAATCTTCACTTTGCATTCCCAATCCTTCTGTTTCTACATACAGATCACTAAATCTTTCCTGTCAACTGGATGAAGCTTGTTTTCGTCATGTTGAATATTTCTTATAAATTTCAGAAGTCGAAGGAGATAGAGAGAGTTCGATTATTACCAGGAAACTGTTTTCCTTTTTTTTCTTTCTTTCAAGATAGGTCGATTAAAACAACTCACGCAAAAAAATGCCTCCCAAAAGCAGCTTGTGCAAGATGAAGCTAATTTTAGAAATTATCCACAGTGTGTCCAAAAAGCATCCAATACATATCAAAAAGTTTATTTTTGCATACTTATGTACTGCTAGAGTGGTCTGGTGAATCTTGGGGAAGATCTATGTCCAATAACAGATGTTGAAAGGATGATGATTAATCATTATTATCATGATGCTGCTGTCAAAACTGACTGAATTTGTACCAAAAATTTTTGATCTTTCCAATGTTCAATCTTGTTCCAAACTATTTTTTTTCAATCTTTTGTCCAAATTTTAACAATTTTGAAGCTTTATAAGGTTATTAAAATGGACTTTTTGAAATGTATCGGATACTTTTTGCATTCACTGCATGTTCTCTTTTTGTGGGTACTTGCTGTAACATTTGAATAACAGTTTGTGCAATACATTAATAGTGAATTTCATCCTCATTGGGAGCTACACAGTTATGGCCTTGTGTCACTCTAGGCCAAGTTCATTTGATATCTAATCTAGTTCTCATCTGTTTTTGCTTGCTTCATCATCATCAGACTTCTGACATTAGTCATTCGACAAAACTTCCCCCTAGATTCATCAGACCTCTCTATCATGGTGTCGCGGAGCCAATACTCACTGAACTTATCATCTTATTTTCTGATGGCTACATTTTCATACATGATCTCTTGGGATACACATTGTCAGTCGTGATGTCCAGCAGTTGTCTGCCATTATTGCACATGACCAGCCCATTGCCATTTGGGTTTTCCAATGGATTCCATAATATCTCTGACTCCTGTTTTTTCATCATGTTAATTCATTGTGTTAAATTCATTTTCATAAACAAATTCAAATTATGAAAAATTAATATAAAATTCATTTTCTGATGTTTTAATTATTTTTGAATTAAGTATTTGGATCCAATTGATTTTGATAACAATAACGTTTTGGTAAAATCATCCATGATTATGATAAACAGACCCCTCAGTTCTGGCTTTGAAAGCAAAGCCACTACCTTTTCAGTCAATAAGTAGTTTCCATAAATATCAATAAGAATACATTTATACAGAGAGAGAGGGACAGATATATAGAAATTTATTGATAGATATGATGAGGGAGAGACAGATTCAAATGGGATTGGTAAACAATTAATTTGAAAGCAGAGGCGTAGCTAGAGATTTGGGAGTTGCTTTGTTCCTTTAGGGGTTCTCTCAAAGATTAGGTGAAGATTTGGTGAAAAAAGAAAATCTGCGATAAATAAACATGCATCATCTCTTAATTAGTGAAAAACGATTCCAAAGGCTGAATTATTATTTATACAAATCATATACGAACAAATATATCCTTGTTATTGTATATTCTCAGTAGAAATGAAGTAGTTGAACTACTATTTACAAAGCTTATATAAGCCCTCTTCCATTGGGGCTCCTGAAAAAGAGAGCATTTTCAAATAGCCCTCTCTCCCAGTCCATCAGCAACACTTCGGCTTGGGGGATGAATTGGTATCTTTGTGAAAGTTCATTATGCTAATTGATAGATAGATATGAATCAGATATCTGTACCTCACATAAATGAATCACCATAGCCCGGACAAATACCAATTATCTATAGAATTATCTAAAATCATCAAAAATTATCTAAAAAATACCAGCACAAGATTTAGACATAGTTGGTCCAAAATGACCATAGAGACCCCAGAAAAGAACTTTTTTGAAAAAACAAAAAAAATGATTTTTAGATGGTGCCTAGCAATGTACTCATACTAATTTTCAAAGTTGTAGCCCCAAAAATGTGACCAAGAGTACCAGGAGACACTCACACATACACATACACAGACAAACAAAAAGAGAAAATCTTGTAGCCCTCTCGGCTTCGTGTTTCTCTGAATTTTTGGCTTGTAGGTTTGGTAATTTGTAAGGTAACAGAGATTAATAGATAAATTGGTTGATATGAATCATTTCATCCAAAATGATTTACTTACTTGTCTATTTTTATATTCTGTTTTCATTCTTTGAAATTTTCATGCATGTAAAAACTCATACAATTGAGGAAGAGACCAACAAGCATATACACGTAGACATCTATCTATCTACGTATACCACTAATTATTGCTGGGAGGTGAAACAAAAGAGAGAAAAGAAAAGTGAAAGGTTGAAAGAAGAGATGACTGATTGAAGAATGACACTCTGATTCAGAAGATATCGACTTTTGCCTGTTCTGGAAGTGTTTTGCTCAGTGATAATTGGTTAGAAAAATAGAAGCATTGAATTGGTTGGCTGGTAAAATGGAAGCATCTAATTGGTTGGTTAGGGAAATGGAAGCATCTAATTGGTTGGTTAGAAAAATGAAAGCATCCAATGAGCCGGCAACATATTTCTGCCTCAGTAAATCTTTCTCTTGGGCAGCCAACCATCAGCGGAAAGAATCAGATCATACGAACAAGCAAAGGATGAGCTATCTAGAGCATTAAATTAGGATTGAATCGGACTTTGATATTATAAGCATGTACTACACAGCAGCATGGCTTTGCATGACCCAGATGTTGGGAACCCAGTAAAAATGGTTTGCAGGAAGATGACTGAACATTACTCTTTTCATTAAGACTAGTTAAGTATAGTATAGGACAGCAGTAGTGTGTCACCAAGTGAGGATCTAACTCACTACACTGGCATTTTGTTTGCAAAACTAGCTGATTAACCATCATGCTTTAACAGGAGCCCAATTTAGTTTCATATCACCTGGAGCACTGGTGGTAGTTGGTAAAATCAAGATGAGCAAACTTAATTTTTTGCCTATCTTATCCTCTGTTTCTCTCTCTCTCTCTCTCTCTCTCTCTCTCTCTCTCTCTCTCTCAGACATCCTGAGTCAACTGGTACTGCCACTAGAATAAAGCATCTCTAAGTAGAAAGAGTTGACCAAAATTGTCACAAAAACTGTAAACATAGGTTTCTTGTTTTCAAGTTGGTCTGGCTGGCTAAGGATGTATATATATTTATCATGAATACAGGTCACACCAACAGAGCTAGAGGGCTGAACATTTAAACATTCACTACTTATTATGTTCACAAAGAAGTTTTTTTTTTTTAATTCTACTCCATAAATGGGAATTTGGTAAGGGGTATGATTACCAATGTGAGTTTACGTTAAATTGGTTCTTTATTTTGAGTCTGAAAATTCAGACTGTTTCTGTAATCACTGGCTTTTTTTCTGATTTTTTAATTGCTCACCCCAGTAAAGAATGTACCAAAAGATATTAAATCATATCACAGTTTCTATTAAGTGACTAACCAGACCTGTTTATATTACAAACTGATGCTGTAACCATTCATTTTTATTCTATTACACTTAGTATTCTCATCTTTATGGCTAATGCATTATCTACAGCCTTTGGGAATCTCTGACATGATGATTAGGAACCCACTCCTATTAGATGGATTATCACATAAGGAAGGCCAAAGAATGTATCATCCAAAACGTACTGATAAAATCAACATAGATTAGAATATTAGTCTGGACAACTGGTAGAACATAAAACATTTGATTTGCTGACCATTTACAATTTGCAAGTCAATAGATAAGATTATTTCAGTTTTATGATTTGGTGCAAGAAACCATTTATTTATTATTGACTTTATTATGGATTTTGGAAGTAGAATCTATTAAGTTGGAGTGGGGGTGGATTCATACCTTTCCCAAGGCCATTAGTGGTCCTAAACTAACTAACTTGAATTAGAAGTTGACTCACTGATTCCATTCTCCGTGACATTACCGCTCAGTCACCCAACACCTCCTGAACAACATGTGAAACATGAAATATTTGGTCCATGGAACATTTACCCTTTGTTAAAGTTATTTCTGTTCAGTGATTTAGTGGGTGTTTTTATGATTAGAAACTATCACTACAGGTTTCCATCAGTTTTTAAGTTGGTCAATAAATGTATGTACGTATGTATGTATGTATGTATGTATCACATGTAGAGGCCACACCTGTATAGCTACAGGGCTGAAAATTTCAACATTCACTCCTTATCATGTCTACCAAAAACTTTTTTTTGTGTTTTTGGAAAATTCCACCTCCAATTAGGTTTTTAGTAGGGGTTCAGTTTGCAATATAAGTTCATGCTCTATTGATACCTCAGTTTGTGTCTGCTTGTTTTTTGAAAATTCAGATTTTTGAATGATCACTGCCCAACAAAATGTGAGCAAAGTAACTTATTCATTAATCATCTCATTTCCAATTTTTTAATCAATCACCCAAAACATGCTGCCAAAATATGTTGGCTATATCACGGCTTCTATTGAGTGACTGACCAGACCTTTTAGTTTTTTATTTACTTTAAACTATTATTCACTACACAGCAAACCCGTTATAACACAACTCAATATTGCAGAATCACATATAACACAGTTCAAGCATAGATTTCAATTTTCAAAACATTAATTTTGGCTCTCATAATAATAGCTAAGTGCAATATAAAAAGACCCTAACTAAATAAGGTTACACCATGAAAGGAAATGAATTTGACAAAAATATTTCAGTAGTCAATAAATAAAACTCATAACCTCTTTTCTCTTTCATCTGTCAGTGAAAAGATTACTAACATATTTCCCAACTCTTTTCCAAGACACTCTCTACATTTGTATCTAATTTTTATCAAAATGTAACCTTCTGGTGATTTGTCACTATTTTTGAAAAATTTCATATCTATTTTTGTGTCCCTGCCAGATTAACCTTACCTTCTCCACCTCAACAGTTTTCTCTTCATTTCTGAAGTTATCTGCCCCCACACTCCAGATCAAGTTTTGCAATTGAAGGCAAGATGTTTTGAGAGTTAAAACTTTATAGAGGCCGGGATCAAGGGGTCGATACAACAAGTGACAGTTCAGTTCAAGTCGGAGTTCAAGCACTCAACATTCTGATATATCTTTGTGTTCCACTTTCAGAATTCATCTTTTTTCCCAACCAAACCTTTTCTAGAATAAATCCTAGGCCCCTCCCTAGAAAAGTTGCAGCAGCCACAAACGCTAGTGAATAAATAGAGTTATCTCAGTTCAGTGATCTGGTGAGAGAAACTGCTTGTTTACTTTTTTAGGATTTTGGATACAAAGTCAAATATAAAATCACTTCAAATACTGTGGAAAACTGTAGTAATGAGTGTGTAGAATCTTTAGCCTCAGGCAACTCAAATTCTTTATATAGGATGATGTAGAAAAAGTTCCAGGCAAAAAAGCAATTACCAGTCTTTTGAAGACAATGGTAAGAATTCAAGGAACTGAAAACAAAGACAATTTGGTATTTATTCATATTCTTACCTTTTTCTTACCTTCAAAGGTAATTATGGAAGACTGAAATAGTCATTTGAAATCAGGGAATGTTTTTATCTGGTCATGTGTGATTCATTGCTTGTAAAAGCATGCATTGAACGAGTAAGCTGCCCTAAGATATAAAGTCTTTTGAATGTTGGGGATGTTTCATGAAATTGGACTCATTGTTATCAAACGTCTTCAACATTCAAAAACCTTCATATCAAATTGTAACATATTTGTTCTGTGTATGCTTTTACCTACATTGAATCAACCCACAGATCTTTTTTATTATAGTGTTTCAAAACCATCTGTTTTACCTACTAATTCTATGCATGTATATACATATGTATATATATATATATATGTGTGTGTGTGTGTGTGTGTGTGTATGTGTGTATATGTGTGTGTATATATATACATGTGTGTATATATATATATATATATATATATATATATATATATATATATATATATATATATATATATATAGTCTAGAAAGCTTTACAGCTTTGAACACTAAACATTGAAGGAAAAACTTTTCAAAATTTCTTTTGTGTCACTTCAGTCACTTATTACCCAATATCTGTCAATGCAATTTATGTAATTTTCTGCAATGTTTTTTCCCCTGTTTCACATATACTTTTTTATTATGGTACAACATGCATAAATTGTCTCTTTTTGGGATCATCAATTGTTTACCATGTAACTATATATATATATATATATATATATATATATATATATATTAATTAGATTTGTAAGGGAAATACATGGGTATTTTCTTTATTAATTTAATTATTGTACAAATAGCTCTATTTACACTGGTAAATATTAAGCATTGAGATCGAATATCAGCAATAAGAGAAAAATTCCATGTCTTTTTTGTAACCTGACAAATTGCAAAAAACATTATGAACTATATATATATATATATATATATATATATATATATATATATATGTATGTATATGTATATATATGTATGTATATGTATATATATGTATGTATATGTATATATATGTATGTATATGTATATATATGCATGTATATGTATATATATGTATGTATATATATATATATATATATATATATATATATATATATATTTATATATATGTATGTATGTATATATATATATATATATATGTATATATATATATATATATATATATATATATATATATATATATAGGGTATGTGCATATGTTTTATGTTTAATTTAGTTATTTGTTTCATATACATATCATCAGCTATTCTTATTCGTGTGTCTTTCATTTCTTTGGGACTGGGTAGATCTTCCTTCTTCTATCCTCTTCATGCAATGTTTCTGTTCAAAGGGCTGTGCATCAGGCAAGACAGTTTGACGCCAGAGTATGTGATCTACTGATTGTTCTTTCCAAGATTCCTGGTTGATATTGCTCTTACTCTGTTTATGAATAATGTTTTCCTACAAACATTGTTTTACAGTGTTACCTCAAGGTTACACCTAAAGTTAGGGTCTTTGAAAGTTGAAAGTTTATAGTCTATGAAAGGACAATATATCTTTTTGCTTGACCCCCAGGGATACATCACCACTACATCCCAGAAATATATCATGCCATGCTGGAAAAGTGGCAGTGGATATCCACAGTTGAGCCAAGTCAATACCTAGATCAGTAACAGTCTGAGAATACGAGGTGCCGTGAGCAGCTGGGGATCTTGAAGAGGACTTCCTGAGGCGATCCCTTAATTTGTTCTATTGATCCCATGCTCAATAGAGCAAGCAAAAGGTCCCCCTTCCCTAATCTCCCCTGAATCCCCTGACTGGCTTGGCTGTGAGCAACAAGAAACGAAAGTAGTGTTACCTCCATTGTACCACAAACGAATTGTTGATCTTGGCCCTCGTTTTAGTACATGAAAACCAATGAAATCGACAAGAATTCATTGAAACATGAATCTAATGTCTCGAGTTTTATCAAGAACAAAGAATTCAAATTTTGAATACAATTGATATTCTTGTGGGATACGAATTGTTCTGGAAGGAATTGTGATATTTCGTATAAATGTGAATTTCACCAAATCATTTCTTGCTGAAATCAATATGTATTTTGTGAATCAAATGGTTTCTTGAGAATTATCACGTACACACCGCCACTCACTCACACACACACACAAACACGTACTCACACACACATATACACACACACATACACACGCACATGCACACACACGTACACACTCTCTTATCTATTTGCTGTGAAAAAATTGAAGGATGCATGTGAATTTATATGAGACATTATATATATATATATATATATATATATATATATATATGTATATTGGAGGCCATATTGTATTTGGTATATATATCAACCCATGTTTCTGTGAAATTTGATCAGTTTCTCCATATTGTCTCACTTACTTGAAGACTTAACAGAGTTTTCACTACTTCAAAGCCTCAAATGGTGTCAATAAATATTCACATCTAATTAATTTCTTCTGAGCTCATAAAAGCAAAATTGCGGTTGGGCACTATTTTTATCAGCAAAATTGTTACCTTTAAGTGTAAAAGTCCATTGCCATGGACAGAGAAACAAACAGGAAAAAAAAATCCTACTGTTCACTATATAAGTAGATTTTCTCATTTAGTTGTTTCACAAAGATCTTTAAACAGTGACGGTTGGTAACTGATTCAACACTGGAACCTGGCATGAACTCTATTGAGTTTCAACTTGGTTCTTCCACTGATTCTATTCCATTATACTTGCTTTGTGTTGTCTTTTATGATTCCCAATTGATAAGAACATGATTACATTATGTAAAATTCAAATCTGGTTAGGCACAATAATCAGCAAAGAATATCAGGTCTGCGAGGACGTCTCATCATACATAGAAAGTGCTAAAGTCCTTTAATCTTCAGGTTTTGCAACAATTTGACTTAATGGTTCCTCTGATGATACGTTTGGAAGCGACTGTTCCTACCCACCAATTCTTTTTTTTCTCTTTTTGCCCCTCTCCCTTCGTTCTTTATGCAGTCACAGAACTCAGCATAAGAAATAAGGAAGCAGAACATTTGGAATGGTAGTGTTTACTGCGAAGTATTGATTGTGAGCTCTTCACAATATCAATAACAGCGTTGCAACTGCTGGTATTTGCAACAAAGAAACCAAATCATGATAGGGGCAAGAGAGAGGTAGTATCCAAAATGGCTGACAATTGACTGAAGAGGTTGTCTGCTGTTGTGACTTGTCGTAAGGTGGTTCTTACTGTTAATCTGTACATAGCAGAATAACTCAGACCAAATACAAAGAATGATGACTAAATTTTTTTTTTTCCTTCATTTTTATGTTCCCAAGCTAAAATTCAAAATTTCAGGATGAAAGATTTCATTTTCTTTTTTTTATATCCAAATTTGGATGCAGAGTGCAGTCGACTCAATTGATTTTTTATACAAAAAAAAAAACAGATTAACTAGCTACTTGTCTACATTCAAAAGCTTTTTTGAAATCCTGTTGGAAATCTTTTTTTTCACCTTTTATAAATGAAAACTTATAGAAAAAATATACCTCTAAAATCTGATTGGGAGAAGCAAATAGACCAAATCTGTTTATTTTATTCTATTTTATATCAATAGCTCATTCAAATCTGAGGCAGCCAACTATTAGGTTGATAAATAAATAAGTACATTTTTCTTTCCAAAAACAACATGAGCTAAAATTACCGCAGTATTACTCATAAAAAAAATTACATGTATACTTACTTATTTTGTTTCAAATTGATTATGTTTTTTGTCAAGATATTGAAATCAGTTTCTGTCATAACCTGAATTGGCACTTTTTTTTTCCAAAGGGGATAATAATGTTTTTTCACAACACTTTAGATATGAGGACAATCTTTGTTTCAAGTAATTTTGAGATAATCCAGTTGGATCTGACAAATTGAATTAGGTAATAAAAATCAAGGTAAAAAAATATTGGATAACTGTAGCCATCAAAGGTGGCGTAGGGTTCTATCCTTTTTATATGCGTGGTTATTTGATTCTTTGTTTGTTTCTTTGCCTTCAGATTTGAAAATTAGCATCAGTACTCCACTAGACCACTTCTGAGGGAAAAAAAGCTTTTTTGACCTTTTGGGGGCTTTATTCTGACAGGCTTATTAATAACATCTAGAACCCCAAAGATCTAGATTTTTCTTTTCTCTATTTAGAAAAACTCCAGTGATGCCATAAGTAGAATTTATTTTGACCATATTTATTCTTCAATGAAATTTCTTTACATGGCTTCAAATCACTTCTAACTCTGATAATGCTTTCTTATTTCATTACTATCAAGTCAGAGCGAATGTTTAGAAATTTAGTTTAGTTGGGGTTGCTCCTCAAATCTCACAAATTGGATTCCATTCTACAGGGTCTGTCCAGAAAGTATCCAGCCATTCAATAAAAATGAAAAAATAGCCAAAACAGGACAATGGTGCCTTAGTCCCCCCCAAAGTACCCCCTTTAAGATCTCTCTTATCCTAGCATCCCTTTCAAATCTCAAAAAAGTCTGCAATCATCATCAGGTTCTCCTTAATCTTATCCATGATCCATGTCATAAGCTGGAGACCCAAGTCTGAAGAAAATAGTTGTATTTGAATTTCCAAGTTGGAACATTATCAATTATCTAAGATTTTTGACTTGTATTTCTCTCATCTAATTCTACTAGTGTAATGGTAGCATATTTACATTCAAAAAAATAAGGAATATAGTCATATAGCTAGATTTGGGTGAACACTGTTTGTTGGCTTTCATAGCCTAATATGTAAAGCAGCTGCAAGAGGAAGGCCCCCAAAGATGAAGGATATAAATTCAACTTTCACCAGAGACTTATTCTTTATTTCCAATCTGCCCTGCTTATCAATGATCATAGGATGACGATCTGAGAGTTGCAAAGAAAAACAGGAGGAATTAGAATGAGAGATACGTCCCTGGAGATTTTTTTTCTTAATTTTATCTTTCACTTATTCTCAAGGTGGAAAGATGGAAACAACAGCTGTATTACTCTTGTCCATCCACATCTACTCATTCTTATAACACTTTAAGTAATCTACCAAAATTCATTTCTAGCTTGCCAGGCCCATCAAAACGTTTGACACAGGCCTCCCTTCTCCAAATAAGGAGACAACTGAGGGGGGGAAGAGGTGATGAGCCTTACCCTACCTCGTTGATCCATAATGCATTGGCAGGTTAGTAGAGATGGATACATGCCATTCCTAAGAGCTTAGAGCAAAGTAAGTACGAACTGTGTTTGAATTCAGCTCGCTGGTCCCCTTCTCTGAACTTTCACCCCCTCGGCCGCTCACGTCTCCCCTCAAAAAATTTATTCAGTTCTTGTAGATTCTTTTTGTTCATTAAATTGAAGAGTTAAAACAAATATTTCCATCGCATTTTTTTAGAAAAATCTATTTGTTTTGTGAGCCTTCGAAGGTAGAACATTTGAATAGCCAATGACGAGACGGTGAGAAAAACAATAAACCAAAACTATATCTCCAAAAGCAAATGCTAAAATAATAGTTTTCACAAATATTATTGCATCTTAAAGGATGATAACTTGTTCATATTTTTTTCTTACATGACAGTTTGCAATTTTCATTGTTTCTGGCTATAATTAAATCCCATTAACACTCAAAAACGAAGGTGTTTCTGGTGAGGTTTATTGAATTATGTGTTTCTAATACAATGGAGATAGAATTCCATACACAATTTATTTTTGGACAACAATAGATAAATAAAGTGAATGTGAATAAAATTTTTAAAAAAGGAAGTTGTACAAATACTCTGGCACATATTTTAAGCTGGTGAATATTTCTATGTATGCAACCTGAGAGAAGGAGATGTATGGCTTTTCAGTTTAAGTTTTACCATCAATTTTTTTAACCCATTTACTGTGGCAAGAGATTTTCAGTGACCGTGTTCTAGATGCGGCAGTGACTTTGATTATTTAGGGTGGTGCATAACAATCGTAGAATACATTAAAAAACTCAAATGGCAATGGGCTGGCCATGTCGCAATAATGGCAGACACCCAATAGATATCGTGACTTACAACATGGATTTCCAGAGATCACATACTCAACCAAGGCCAGCAGAGCACTAGATGGAGAGACGAGCTAGACAAATTCAGAAAGTACTGGCTCTGCAATGCCAACGACAGAGAAGTATGGCGAATCCTGGGGAGGGTCTATGTCCTACAACAGACATTAATAGACTGATGATGATGATAACAAGCTGAACAGTTTCTCTGTGAACTATTAGTCCTTCCTGTGAGAAGTTATAGGCAGAGAAACATGACTTAAGTGTAAAAGTCAATTATATGAAATAGAAATTTCCTTCATTTGCATTTGAGCCATTGAACTGTAATGATTCAAATTTCAGTCACCTGTAGTTGATAGGTTAGTATTTACTTTAATATTTATGAATGAAGACATATTGTAGCTGGACGCTTTTGGTGAGCTGCCAACGACAACTCATTTGTTTGATTGCATTGATAAGTGAATCAAACTATTATTCTCATTTGTATCCTTATTATTAATTTGATTGCACGTTAGTGAATCAAATCATTGGTTTTCTTTTTCCTCTTGGAGTTTTTAAGTTATCAATGCCATCTCTGTACTGAATAGTGTGTCTTAATGATGTATATTGCACTTACATAAAGTTTTCAAAAAAAATAATTTGGTTGTTTTTTTCAGTGTTGGGGTCCTATTTACAATGTAACTACAATATAGAACCGAAACCTTTATTTTCAGTCTACAGGATATCTCTAAAATTTGGTCCACATGTAGATTTTTTGTAGGTAGGCTATTTTGGTGGGCTGCCAATCTGACAACTTATTTATTTTATAAATACAAATGGAAACATTTTCAGGCAAATGTTAGGATTTGACAATATTCAGAAAATTATGTTCTAATCAATTAAAGCATTAAATAATGATATTACTCTTGTGTAACTACAAATATATCTGATCTTATTTGTGCAGTTATGTGGAGTATGTAGAGAGGAAATTGAAAGGGGAAAAACGTTCTTTATTTACGTATAAATGCACATACACAAAAAGAGAGAAAAAAAAGGTTGTTTATTTTTAATACACAATTTTGAATGCATAAATAGATCAATATTTGAAATCATGTAGGTAAATGATTTAAGCTAAAAAAAATTATTGATTGCTAAGATTGACATGAACTATAATGAATGACCTCAATCTCTTTAAATCCCTCAAATCTTAAACATATACACACTCAAACATCCCCCCCCTACACACACATAGAGATATGTATGTATGATATACCAGTCCATAAAACACATGTTTTCCAATGATATTTTGAAAAACTCCTGCTCACTGTAACTTGTCCTGACCCCTAGCTATAGCTGGGGAGCTTGAAATTTTGGGACTTATCTTATCCCTAGCCCTGATACTTTTGATTCAATACAATCCTTTTGTGAATAAGAGTGTTCTATAAGCCAGCAAATATGGTATTTATGTTTAAACACAAACGCATACATAATACCTATTTTTTCAATCAAATTTAACCTGTAAAAATTACCTGTGCATTGTATATAAAGGGTAAACTCTTCGTAGCACTTGAAACATGCACCTGGGTGCCTATTTTAATTAGCGATCCTCTAAAACCGGCTTCATGGTAACCTATGTCTTTATTGACGATAATTAATCTCTGACTAGTATTTCTTTCATATCATATTGAGTTACTTCCCACCAAAACTACTCAAAACATCATTCAGTAGGTTTTAGTAAAAAGCACAAATTTCCTTGAGAACCCTGCCTCAATATGGCAGCTGCTTTGCTGCTTGAGCTACAAAAACCAAGAAGATCAGATCAAATTTTACCAAATACACTTATACATTCTTCCTGAGTACATGGCAATGTGCATTATTGATGTTTCCTTCATATAGACTACATTATTATTTTGAATTTCATTGTAGGCTACTATTAATCTCTTGTAAGTACTTGTTTCATCTTAACTTCTATTGCTTTCTACCATGACTACCTAGACCAGTGGTTTAAAAACTTTGAAAACTCAAGGACCCTTTCTATAAGGGAAATATTCTGGTCGACCCCTATTTTTAGCATTTAGTTTTTAGACTGTAATCAATGAACTACAATAATAGACCGTTTTGACTTTTTGAAATCATATTTATTCTAAATGGATACCATTTATTTGAATTCTAATACATGGTACAGGTTTACATAAAACCCTTATCTTTTTTGATAGCTGTGCCATCGTTGATGATGTTTTTCTGCCACAAGAATCACAAGGCCAGGTTTAGAGCGAACACTGCTGCAGACCCCACCAAATTTTGAAACCACTGACTTTAACGGTCATTCTACGAAAAATTAGTTTTCAGCTAAACTCAAACTCACACTTCTTTTTCCTCTCAAAACTGTTCTATTGCTTGAGCTATGAAAGTCAAGAGGTACCAATGATCAAACCTAACCGTGTTGACATTTCTTATCTCCCCTAGCTCTGGCATCTTTATTGACAGTCGTAAATCCTAAATATGTTTCTTACATACTACGCCATGAGAGGGATTACATTTTCTGTCATTTGTCAAGGGAGATAACTATTAAATGTCAATTGTAGAGTAGCCTCCCTTGTTTTTTTTTTATTTTTTGCAAATACATAAATTATTTTTGAAAATGTATAAGAAATCTGAATTCATTTTGGTTGAAGAAAAACTAGGAAATACAGAGCAACATATTAGTTTTGATATTTTTCCATAGAGTACCCTAATATTAACAGAATACTCATTTAATTTTATGAAATCTCAATAAAATATCTTTGTACCACCCCCGAACAATTACATACACTTTTTGGTTTTACAAAATATCTCTGCTGGAAATCTTTTAATGGCTTTTTCAAAATATTGTCACTTAATTAATAATGTTCATGCCAGGTGCATACTTCTGAAACATTGTAATTCAGAAGAACAGCATTTTATTTATTGATAAATCAAAAATCTTTTCAAAATTTGTGAGTTATTCAATTCTTGAAAATAGCCAGGTTTCTGAAGTCAAAGTTCATGATGCTCAACTGTACAACCCAATTGCAAAATTATTCAAATACTGCACTGATCTTTTGACAATATAGGTAAACTAGTATCTATATATATATGATATGGTTGTTTGCACGTGTAATGAGCAAAAACATATGACTCGGAAAGTGTGACCGCATTGCTTTCTCCATGCCTGGGTAGAGTTTCTTTTTCATTATGAAGCATTCATGAAGCCACCACAGATGGACTGTAATTATTGGTTGAAGCCAATGGGTTAAAGGAGAACCAATATGCAGAGAAGAATGAAAGACAACGAATGAGACGTGAAATGTCTCGTAAATGATGAGTGGAATCTAATGAACTCAAATGCAATTTGATTAATTCACTTCAACTTGTCGCACAATAGTCATTTCTTTGGTCGTCACAACACAAAGGGGGAAATGAGGGGAGATGGAGAGGGGAGGAAGATTGGGAGAGGTTTCGAATTGCTGATGGATGGTTGTGCTAACGTGGGGAGGTGTTGTGAAGAGCGAACAAAAGAGCGAGGGGAGGGAGAGAGGGGGGTGGAAGGAAGGAGGAAATGTATGTGTGTATGTGACTGTTTGTTTCCTCTGAAGGGATTGGAATATATGTATAAAAGGGAAAGAAAATGAGGAAAAAAAAGAAGTGCGTGTGCGTAATTATGCTTGTTTACCTACGAGGGATATGTAGAAGCACAAAGTCTGGATATTTGGAAACAAGCATGAATGCTGCCCGACGCAAACTAATTGACTGATTTAGTGTAAATTTGCATTGTAAATAGGCTACCCCAGTAAAAAAAGAAAACCTAATTCGAGAGAAATTTTCCAAAAAATCCATTTTTTGAAGACATAATAGGGAGTAAATTTTTAGACCCCAAGCTAAATTGATGTGGCCTACACAGGTGATACTCATGTACATACTTACATAGCCAGCTGGACCAACTTAAAAACTGAAGAAACTTATGTTGGTTATTCCAGTTAATGGTTCCTAACAAAGCAAGGAGAAAGAGGAGTGCGTGTATGTGTGTGTGTGTGTATGTGTGCGTGTGTGTGGGGGGGGAGAAATTTTCAAAAAACAAAAAAGTTCTCTCTAGAGATGATATGGAGTAAGTATTTAGATTTTGCACACGGTATCACTGGTTTTTGGTCTGGTCATTGTCATCCTTTATTGTTGTTACATATGAATATAGAGTCTAAAAAGAAAGAAAAAACAAGAGATATGGAAAGAGAATTAAAGAAAGAGAGAGACAAACAATAGAATGAAAGAATAAAAGAAAGAATGTGTGATGCAAAGAGAAAAGAATGAGTAAAAGAAAGAAAGGAAGAAAGAAAAAATGAAAGGATGAAGAAAAGAACAAGACGCATAAAGAAAGAAAGGAGGAAAGGGAGACAGAGAGAGAAAAAAGAATGAGAGAATGAAAGAAAGGAGAAATAAAGAAACAAACAAAGACACAAAGGAATAATGGAATAAAAGAATGAAGGAAAGAAAGAGCAAGAGACACAAAGAAAGGAGAGTAGAAAGGAAGAGAGACACAAAAGAATGAGAGAATGAAAAAAAAGAAAGAACGTTAGATACAAAAGATAAAAGAAGGAAAGAAAAAAGAATCAATAGAAGAAAGAAACAAACAAATAAACAAACAAAAAAACAAAGAAAAACAAGACACACAAAATAAACAAACAAACAAACAAATAAACAATCAAAACCCAAAGAAATCTGTCAGGGTAAGGATAGATGGGTGAACACAATTCAAAAAAGAAACGTAAGACAAAAGTGAAAAGTTAAGTCGATAAGGAATGATCTTAATCAAATAAGTCAATTTTTATGACAGCCAAGAGACAAAGAAGCAAATCGACTTCTTCATTAGTGTGAACAACCACACCACCTATAACAATAGCAGTAGCAAGTGCAGTTGGTACCTCCCAGTGGTTGCCATGGAGATACTTATTAGCTACTTATAGGTGTTCTAATTGAGGTTTTGCATGTATTTGAACACTTTGAGAATTGCGTTAAAAATATGGATTAGGAGCTGATTGGAATCGACAAATCAATACTTGTTTGATTATGTCCCAATATGTAATATTCATATTTATTTCAGGGAATTAAGTGCACTTATGCTTTCCTGTTTTAGGTCACCATGAGTGACATTGGAACAGATTTTAAAAATGGATTGATAGCCTCCAGATGCAAAAACACTCCCTCTGAGATGCCCAATCTTTGAATTTGGAAAACTATTGCAAGAGAGAAACGGGATGTTGACAATGCTTTTGTACTTGAAGAAAAGGCTAAAAGTGATGTCCTATAAATATAAATTTTGGCAATACATTTGCATTTATAGGAAAGGCTGAAAGTGATTTTCTATAAATACAAATTTATAGAAAAATCTAAACATATTTGACCATCAACTACGAAACCAGATTAGAAAGGCATTTAAGCTGCTGAGTACAGAACAACAGGAAATTTCCCTTTAGAATCAAATTGAATTTCAATGACTAGAGTATGGTATCCACAATGCTCTATGACTGCAAAACCTGGCTACTTAAAACCACCCCGGGGAATAAATTGGACACCTTCAACTCCAGATGCCAAAGTAAAATCATAATCATCAAATGGAAGGGCTAGGTATCAAATAATGAGGTCAGGGAAAGGTCATAAAAGTTCTGCATATCAATCACTATTTGCAGACAGAACCTCTTCTGATTGGGGAATGTCTTGAGGCTCCCAACAACAAGAGCTGCAAACCAAGCTGTTAAATGAACACCGATAGGCTAGAGAAAGTGACCTGGTTGTATATAGCAGAGAGTAACCTCCGACTGGTCTTTCAACAAAAAGTAAAATTACACCACCAGACAAGCTGAAAATCATACACACTGGGGTGCTTTGACTGCCTCATATGTCACTCAACGAGGAGCAGCTAAGCCTGTGTCTAAGAGTTTAAATGTGATTGGAACTGGGCACTTATTTAGATCTTATCTTTAGAACGAATGAAGAGTGTTGCTTCCATAAAGCAATAAGTGCCATTTAAAGAATGAATTTGTTCAATCAGATTAAAAATCAATTTTTGGATTCAAATTTTTTTTTTGTCTTTTTACTACTTTTTTATGTATATACAGTCTATAAGTCTTTAATAAGGTAAAAAGTTCAAATCAAGAATTAGATTCTTAATTCAATTAAATATTTTTATTTTTCAAACGATGCTTATCACATTTTGGAACTATACTCTTAAAATGTTTCTGGCAGTAAAAAAGAAACACACACAGACACACACACACACACATATATATATATATATATATATATATGTGTGTGTGTGTATGTGTGTGTGTGTGTGTGTGTGTGTGTGTGTATTTTCTTATTGGTACCACCAATATATGCATGTTTCCATTAGTACATCAGTTATAAATCAGCTTCCAATACCAAAGGGCAGTATTCAAATCTTGATAAAGACTGAGTTTCAGATGTTGAAATTCATCTAAAACAATAATTCTAAATTGCAAGATTTTCTAAATTTTCTGTTGTTTAACCCCACATAAACATGATAAGAACAGACCATGCAGAGCTGGTAATTGGTCCAGTCCAGATGAAACATATAAGCCCCATTTCAAATTGCTTATCATATTTGTAAAATACAAATGGTTTATACATGAGTATATATGTGTGTGTGTGTGTGTGTAAGGTACAGGATGTACTCACAAGTAACAGGAAAGAATGAAAGAAATTGAATGATTTATAAAATGGTAATGGCAAGCAATTTTTTCAAAATTTATTCAATAGAGCACAGTAGTGCAATAAAAAGTAGACAACAGAAAAGTACATTCATATTTATTCTGTATTTGGAATTTGTCTATGTTGATCTTATTTGAATTTTTTTTTAAATGTTAATATCTTGTGTTAAAGGATTTCCCCTTTCCCTCTATCTATATCAAAGATAGTAGAGCCCCTTCAAATCATAGACCAATGTCAACTGGTGTGCCTAGCTTCCCCCTTTGTTCTAGCCCAACTAAGAGATAAAAACAAATCAGTCACCAGATTTATAGGGACTTTATCAATCAATAATCAGTTAATCAATGGGTAAATCAAAGGAAATACCCTTCTATTGAGACAAAGCAAGCAAGGATCAGGATATTAGTCCATACAAATTTCTGATATGTAATGGTATTACATTGAACAAAAGCAAAAGGAAAACTCCAACTGGTTTATCCAGAATCTTGAAAGCCAGCCAATGTTAAATCTGCTCTTTTTCATATCAGAACAATCTGATTGGCTCATCTCTTAACAGTAGCCATCTTTGCATGCTTGCAGGCATTAATGTTTAAATATATGCATGTATATCTTACACAAAAGCACACACACAAACATACACATACAAATATATATATATATATATATATATACATATATATATATATATATATATATATATATATATATATATATATATATATATATATAAGCTTATATTCTTTTGGCTTTTTTATATCTGTTTTTGCTGCTTTATTTACTCATTATATGGTAGCTTTTGTGACTGTTTAAGTATGTTTTTATTTGAAGATTTTTTTTCCCTTTTCAATTGGAACATAGCCAACATAAAGCTGACAGAATGTGATGGCTGGTATTTGGTGCAGTGACCTCCTATGTTGGCTGCAGTTCACATCCATCCATAAAACTCGTTACTGACTGAGTTCTCTTCCTTTTACTCCATTGTCATCTTATGGCAGATCTTCTCATTGACACAGTGCCATCAGAGAGAACAAAATAGAGTTGACAATTTTTCTTTTGTTTTGAATAGCGACTGTTTTTCAACATGCTAGAAATAATGAACAGTGGTTAGAATGATATTTTATAATACTCTGCCAACCTTTTGCAAAAATAAAGAGAAGTTTGGGTTCTTTTTTATTCTATATTTCAATGACTTTTCTTAGATATGCCGACTTAATAAGAGAAATAAAGAAACCTCATTCCTGGTTTGACCTCTTTTACTCTTTCTATCCTACATCCAAATAAATTTTTAAAAAAGAGCTATTAACCATAGAAAAGAGAGTTGTATTGTATTTTCAGCTATTCTCCTAAACACTAAACAGAAGATCAGAGGCTTTTATATGACCATATATAAGTACAATGTGTGTGTATGTGTGTGTGTTATAATTCATAATTTGAAAATTAGCCAATTTCATTATGCATTAAAATGTAAACAAAAATTCCAAGGAGAATCATGAATCACAACAATATCAGCCCATATGCTGTGAATGAATAAGTTAATGCACTCACCTTATTTTGGGCTACAATCACTGAAAAAAGGCTAAAAAGAAGAGGGCACAAACAAGTGACTAATTTACCATAAACTTACATTGAATACTGAACATCCCAATAAAAGCCAATTTTGGAGGGGAATTTTCAAAAAACAAAAAAATCATTCTCTTCACTCATTCAGAGGAATGTGTGCTTAAAATTTGAAGTTCCTTCTATGAACAGTTAGGCCTGGGCAAAGTTCTCCTCACTCATTGAGAGGAGTGTGTGCTTGGAATTTGAAGTTCCTTCTATGAACAGTAAGGCCTGGGCAAAGTTCAGATAGATACGTACTTAGATATGAATGTCAGCGCACATGAATAAGCAAAAACTAGCAACAGTGATTAAAGTAGTCTGTTGTGGGTAGCAGATGAATAATTGAATATATTCAAGAAATGAAATGCTTAAAAACACTGATCTAGAACAAAATGAAGACATTGAAGGTTTCCTTTAGATGTCAGCCAAATAAAACTCAGTAACAAGTCCAGGAGGCAATACAGCCTCTTGGGAAAATTATGTCTGAATTATTGAAAACCATTTCTATTATTATTCGGGCTATCCTCATCTGGGTTGTTTTTCATACAACGTTTGTACTCTACGGCCTTCATCAAGTATCATCTGGTTAGTGTGGGGAAGTAACAAACCGAACCCTTTATTTAACCAACGGGGGTATATTGACCACACTCCCCTTTTAGCATTAGTAGTATTATTATTGTCTCACACTGGGATTGAACCTAGAAAACCATTGACCAAAATTGTCATCAAAACTGCCCAAATACCTTTCTTCAGTTTTCGAGTTGGTTCAGCTGACTGGCTGACTGCATATCAAATGTACAGGCTGCACTAATTGAGCCAGAGGGCTGGACCTTCTACTCTTTTTACTTTGAACATTTACACTTCATAATGTCTAGAAAAAACATTTTTTTAGTTTTTTTTTTTTCAAAATTACACCCTTGAACAGGTTTTTAGTGGGAAGGTTCAATTTGCAATTTTTTTCCTAAATTGATCCTTTATTTCATTTTTTTTTTAATTCAGACTTTTATTGTGATTACTATCCAACAAATGAAACATATTCATTGAACTTTCAATTTTTAATTGATCACCCCAAATTCAGCATGCTGCCAAAATATGTTGGTCACATGACGGTTTCTATTGTCATTAATGAGATCTATTCAAAATGTATTTGACGGCTATCCACAAACACATACACATACACACACATATACATACATACAAGTATATATACACACAATGACCCTGATTGACAGTAATGTATTCCTCCCAAAATAATTAAGAAATAAGCAAAAGTCATTCAGACTCATCACTCTGTCATTAAAGCGCTGTTCAAGACAAATACGGTATCCAATTCCAACTTTAAATAAATCATAAAATCTCATTAATTGAAGAACTCCTCTTCATTTCACTGGGGGTAATTTCTTCTCTTCGAAGACTCAAAGACAAAATTGATTATCCATTTCTTTTGAGGTTAATCAGGGTCAACTCAAGGGTTTCATGCACCTTAGGCAAGACTTGAAATTTGTACCTCTGGTTGTCTTCTAAAGACTATTTTTTTTCAGTTTATACTGTCCCCCACCCCATGACTTTTATGTTCTTGGTGATCACCTAAATTCACCTAATGGATGGACCAGCCCTGAGGCTAATAACAAACTTGTCAACTTTCTCTCTTTGTTTTAAATATCTATGACAGATTAAACTCTCAAGATCTCTTACTAACATTATCAAGATATTGATAAAGATGGTGTTATTTGAAAAATTTACTAGTTCCAGAAGAAAAGATACTTCGAAGATTGACTGAGCGCATGTTTGTACAAAAAAAGGTGTTTAGATTTGAGAAATCAAATTCAATGTACTTAAAATGAATGAAAATAAATCCCAGTTACTAAAATGAGTCGAGAAAGCTAGAAACTTGGCAGAGACCCTAAAGCACCTTGCACTTGGCTAAGATATCTTATTCAAACAAGAGACTCAATGGCA
The DNA here is from genome assembly GCA_963457665.1 of Thysanoteuthis rhombus. Lineage (NCBI taxonomy): Eukaryota > Metazoa > Mollusca > Cephalopoda > Oegopsida > Thysanoteuthidae > Thysanoteuthis > Thysanoteuthis major. Next base: position 11,503,825 of record OY735207.1, on the reverse strand, counting down.
AATCACTTAAAAGTAATTGGGGGATATCCAGCGTTTGTAACATGATGAACTTGAAATACGGAGGGCTATACAAATAAACAAACTTTCAACGTTAATTCTTTATCCAAAAATTATGTTATAGTAATTACACTTTGGTACAATCCCAAGGCAATCTATAAAGGGAGGATTCTGAATGGCTTCAACAAGTAAAAGTTCAATCATAAAGTAAATATAATAGAATATATACCTTCCAAAGCCTCAAATGTTAAAACTATAAATCCCTTCACCATTAATCAATGAAGCATCTTTAATAACTGACCAATCTAGTTAGTCTGTCAACATCCAACTTGTTGGGGTTATCTGCCTCCTCACTCACACACACAAATTTATAGATACTCATCCTAACCCATTAACTGCCGAAGGTGGTGAAGAGTAAAAGCTATCCATCGCAAGATAATCTATTGCAAGATAATACATTTCATGATAAAAGCCCTTGTCCATTACAAGATAATCTATTATAAGTTGCCTGATGAAGTCCTGACTCACAGAGCTCAGTTGCCATCAATCACAATGATGCAGAAATTTTATTGAGTTAGCCATAGAACTACAATGAAAGTGGCATACACACTTTTCGATGCAGCTTTTGTCATTATTGAGTGTATATGATTTTATATACTTGCATTAATTTTTCTCACCATGAGAGAAAATATAACACAGTATCTTTTTAATGTTGGATACCCAGCATACATCTCAGTGTTGTATGGTGGGTTATCCAGACATTGCCAGATTCTTCCAGCTATTGCCACAGGCATCAAAATGTATTAGTGAAATGGGGAGGTGTTACTAGGGAATAGATCTCTGGGCACCAGATTTCCAATCTGCTTCTGCTTCTCTCATTCAAAGATGCAGACTGGCTTATTTGTCAGTGGTAAACTATTCTGCCGGGGTGGTGCCAGCCAGAAAATGTTGGCCAAAAGAGAGAAAAAAGGCAGCAAATATAGTGATTGAACAAATCCATTAGACCAAACCTTGTAGCAACAACCCACTTTCCATACCCTCCCCTTCCCATATTGATTGAATGCCCGAGGAATGCCATAGAATAGATCATCTAAAGCATTGCGTTAATAATATGGAAACAAAAAGAATGAGATCCGTTGTCCGAACCAGTGGTTCTCAAAATTCACCCCCGTAGACTGATCTTCATCCTGTGTGTTCCCATGAAGAGTTTTCATGATGATTAGGTGAATATAGTAAAAGCTAGCATTCCATGGGAAATTATGGATCACCACAACTCGTATATGCTATTTTTTACCTTGTAAATTAAGCAGTGGTGATGGTAAAATCAAGTTACCTTGATGAAAATACTACCAAGATGGTTTGAACCATAAATTAATCTCCTTTTAAAAAAAAAAACATGGACATAAACTAAGTGACCGATTTGTCATTAACTTTCTCATGAATTGGACCCCCCCCCCCCCAATAAACACCAATTCCAAAAGGAATTTTCAAAAAACAAAAAGAACCATTTTCCCTACTCATGGAGAGGTTGTGTGCAAAATTCCAAGTTTCTGCTATGAACTGTAAGGGCTGAGCAAAGTCTGAATTGATAAATAAATAGATATAAATGTCAGAAGACATGAATAACCTAAACCCAGCCACAGTGATTAAACTGGTCTCTTGCGGGTAGCAGTGATTAAAAAGTTCCTAAAACCACATTCATTTTATGAAATATTTACAATCTTGCGGAGAACAAAAATAAAAGGAAAATCAATAGAATACATGACACTGGTTCATTTGTTTTACAAATCTCTCTGAAGTCTGGTTCGATGGTTCAATGGTAGACAGCTAGATTCTCATACCTCGACATTCAGTCTATTATGGTATGAAAACATAGTTGGAAAGGTGAGAAGTACAACAAAAGCATTTTCTGATAGCTGTGAATATTGTTTTTTTATTTCTTGATTTTTCCATCTCTTCAAAATTATTTTTCTACAGCGACCAATATTTCGCAAATGAATATTTAAAAAAATCATTAATAAACAAAAATGGTTGAATTCAATCTTAAAAAATTGTTCAATGGCTATCAGTTTTAATTAGAATTTCATAACTATTGCTTGACTGAGCTTGGATTGGGTGGGGTATGTTAATCTGTACAGTTATTTTTGGTTCTAATTAGCACCACCTTCTGCAATTCTAGCCCTGAGTTATCAGTCTTGTACTTCTAAAACCCGCAATACTCCAGAGATATAATCATCCGCTCCAAAGTCTTTGTTGTGATTCTGAAAAAGTTAAGGTTGTCATAATTGACCGTGGGTGCCAAACATCCTAGCCCCCTCTTTGAATTGAAAAGATTATAGTCTATCATTATTTGCTTATCAAGTCAGATGCAAAACACTGCCAAGTGGCCTGCTCACAGGAAAATCCAAAGTACTTAGTCTGGACAAAATCGAGCAGTAGTGGGCATTCTGCCCAGAGATGTGTATTGCTTTAATTATCAAACAGCTTTTCACCTCCACCCAAGGTCTATATACCTACCTACTGACCCAGCAACATATACACAAACATATATTTACACTACTATGCATATCGAAACAGACAAGCCTAAAATATATTCAAACATTATGAATGAAATTAATAAGATGTTAAAGTTGATTTCAGTCTGAATTTCCGAGATGAGGAAGTATTATTATTATGCACTGATTCATTTGAAGTGGTGTCCTCGTCTTGGTTCTTAAAGTCACCTTTCAGAATTTGAACTCTATCCAGCCTTCTTCAGGTGCCTGTCCAAAATGATATTATTCTGAGAATCAGGAATCAAACCTTTTATTCAATCCAGTGGTAGATTGTTCTCATTCTATTGTACATACTAAAGGATATTTCAAATTAGTCAATTCATCCTTTTGAGGCCATTTTTACTCTTTCCCACTAAACCAGAGTATGTGAATTTCACAACCCGACCCAGGGACTGAACACACACCCACCAGATAAACTGCATACACTTAAACAATGTTTATATCCAATAGGCCCGTGTATTATAACAATGACTGGTACAAATAATGCATGAAAGAATAATCAAAATGTTTTGAAATTTAGCTTCATACAAAAGCTACGTTGCTTCCCATGTCACTTGACTCATGAGACAATCATTTTGCGAACATTTCATAAATGTTCCATGGAGACCCAATCATAGTTTATGGGAATTGTGAGTTTTTACAGGTGCTAGCCCAATGGCCAAGATTGATTAAAGGGCTCCAACTACACTGCTATTTAGCAATATCTGGGAAATGTGAATAAATGCCTTTCTCAAGGGCACCATCATGAAGCAAACACAAACTGACCCGCCCAGAGTTTGAACTTGGAGTGTTATTTCCATTCTTTAAGCCGTTAATCATCAGGCTCCCAACCCCTCCTGTTCCATACCTGAATGATTATTTGGTTTAGACCTGATTTCCCCAAGGTTATTATTGTTTGTTCGAACCATCAAAATTCCTCCTTATAAGTTTCTTTGGAACATTTCCAAACTGTGATTACCATAACATCATTTTTGGATAAAGGATTTCAGATCATGTTGAAAGTTTGTTTATTTATATAGCCCTTCATTTTCAAGTTCGTCATGTTACAATTGCTGGATATTCCCCAATTACCTCAAATGATTTTCCACTGAGTTTTGTTTGAATAAGGTATCTTAGTCAAATACAAGGTGCACTTGAGACTGCCAATTTTTCATAATCTACTTTGGACAAGAATTTAGATTTTTTTTTATCCCAAGTGAGTTAGATAATTTTCTTTTATTCCCAATAATAATTAATCATGGTTTATCATTTTATCTCCCAAGTAATACATCAACAGATATAAATAGTATATCCCTTATTCAGATGATAGTTCCGTAGAGACCTATCTCTAAAAATGTTTTGTTTCTTTTTATCCCATGAAGGAGTGTCACAGTGTTGCTGATAGAGCAGTTTTTTGACTTTTTATAGCATTCAGATAATTAGAACCAAAGAAATACCTCCAATAACTGGTCTGGGTGTTACCAAATAAGGAGGCTTCAGTATATCTAATGATTTATGTTCATCTGCGGCACACTTGTTTGTGAATTGTGTCTAGGTCCTATAATATTAAGAAGTTGAGATCTCATGGTAAAAGCATTGCTTTTCACAAGAAGTTTTTATAATGTATAAAGACTTCAAAAGTTTTCCCATTACATTATAACTTCACAGGTTGTTCACAAAGAAAAATTACTCTTATTTTAAATCTCAGAGCCTTCAGGATTGTTCTAGAAAAGAATGGATAAAATAGCACTTAAAAGGGGCAGAGGTTTTTTTTTTATCAATGTATCTTTATCTTCAACTAATGAAAATGACTAATTTGATAACAAATGACCAGCAGAGTCTAATCAATAATTCAATTATAAATAACATTCCGTTAATCATCAATTCAAAGCATACAATATATCATGTAATAGTGCTTGATAATTTTTTCTCTTTTTTTTATGAATGATTAATGACAGTATTTGTTATTTATGTTCCATAAAGCTGCAGAGAATCTTTTATACAAATGATTTGTTTTGTTTAATTTCATAAACAATTTATATGTATTACTTTGATATCTCTTTCAGCCTATTTTTTTCATTCAGATTTATTAGTATCCTTTAAAATATCTTGTAATAAAGTGTTGTGACAAAATCAAGACGAGGACATTAGTCTGAATAGATTAATGTATAATAATAAACGGTTCTCACTTAATATCCAGAGATTTTAAATAGAAGAGCATTGTCAACAACTGCCTCTTGTATTTGGTAATGTTCTCATATTCTAAATTGAACTCTTTACTTAATATATAAGGATAGATTGTTCTTATTCCATGCTAGGGGATATCTCATACTAGTTATATCTTCTATTGGGACATTATAGAAATAAGCTGTGACCCCTGGGTAATGAAAGATTAAGCAAAAGTCATTACTTATTTCTGTGATGTCTCCACTTTTCTCCCAAGATCCAGTCAGGTAGAATGAACAGAGGCAGTATCAAGTGGATGAATAAGCTGGCTCTTCGGTGGTCTTTGATTGTCTGGCCATAAGGTTCAATCCTGAAAGTAGAGAAAACACTTTTATTATTTAAAGATTTGATAAAATCTTCAATGAGAAGTTCATGAATCTGCTGTCAACTAATTGTTGAAAGAAATCATAATTCAATGCTAAATCATTATTTCTTGTATCTTATTTAGTAACGTGAAACTATTTTTCCAAGTATTAGTTTATTACAAATGAAAAGTTGTTTTTTTAATAGTTAGATGGGGGATAATATAAACAACAAAAGCTAAAACTCAAAAACCTCCTGTAATGAATTTACATTGGATCTGTGAAGATTTGTTAAAATCATTTCATATAAAAACGCCTGATGCTCCTCAGGTCAACCTCTTACATTCTACTGAAAAAAAAGTCACCGGTGCTCCTGTGCAAAATTTATTGAGAAATAAAAAAAAATATCTGGTCTGTATCTTTGATAGATTTCAAATCAAAAATCCTCAAAATTTTATACATTTTGCCGAATAAGCCTTTCCGTCTAAACTCCAGTCTTCTTAATTCCATTAATATGATATGTGCTGCTTTGAAACTATGTGTATTGGGCTTTTCTGTAGCATTCATAAATGTAATCAGATTAAGTGTATCAGGCAGGATCTGAGAGGGTGACCAGGGGAAATTTCCTAAAATCAGGTGAATAGGAAAATGGAATGACTCATTAGTGAATCTTTTCGCATTGTTTTTTGTGCTGTAAAAAAAACATATTGCATATGTAACAACCCAATACATTCAGCTTGTTATTCAGAATGAATCAAAACCAATTTTCTACCCACAAAATGCAGGAAAATGATTTTGATTGGCAGGTATTTGATTGCATCGGAGATAACTCAATGATAAGAATGTAAACATCATCACGCTCAACAATAATGAAGTACTATTGAATATCCTTAGCCAGTATTGTTGAGAAGGCTTTTGCCTGCATAGTACTGAACAGGTTGAGGTCACTTACAGAGCGAGTGTACCCTGAGGCAAAGTGTGGATTCAGAGAAGGAAGATCAACAATGAATATGATCTTCTCACTTGAGCAACTGCAGGAGAAATGCAGTAAGCAAAGGCAACCACTGCACATCGCCTTTATTGATTTGACCGAGGCTTGGTCAGTGGGACATACCTCTTTACTACGCTGCTCAATCAGACACTACCTTGTCTTCTGAGACAGAGAGAGGCCAATAAGTACAGTGATAACCTTGACTTCTATAACTGATTGAACAAATAAATAGCAACAATGAATTCATCAAAAGAAACTCTTCCCAAAAAAATCACTAAAATATTAAAGTTTATAGTAAAGGCAATGATTACTTAAACTCTGTCAAGGTTGATCATGGGAGAAATAGATTTTCGCTGTTATCTCCTGTGCATGTGAATTAGGGAGAGTGGTTTGATAAAGTGATCACTCCCCTACCCTCTCCTCCATCACAAATTTTACCATAGGCTCTGTGATGTGAACAAGAGTTAAACTCCTACAGTATAACCCCAATCACAAAAACATTGCACTTCTTACCATCTCTGAGTTCAAAATCAAACAATAACAAATACATTGTAGAAAAGATGAGGAATAGAAACAGAATTCAGGGAAGGAGTATTCCTTTTGTAATCGATGTTTTTACACAAAGTTCCTTTGAAGACAAGTACTTAAAAGATGGTTCTATCTATCCCAGGAATTTTTCTGTCAGTTCAGATCTTGCTGCTGTTTAATTTATGGCATAAATATGTCCTTGAATTTTCAGTACAAATATGTCAGATTAGAGTAATCAAAAGAAGCAAAATATTGCACTAAATTTAGCAATAGTTATTAAAAAGAAATCGAAAAAAAATTTTTTGTCCATACATGTAAAACCAGCCATGAGAAAAAGCCAGAGATACTATGATTTTAGTTCACATAGAACATGTTTGTGTTTCTGAGCAAAGAAACCCTTGAATGAAATATATTCTCTTTGAAACTGAAATGCATTGAACAAGCATTCATTTATTGGATTGTGTAGTAATCAAGTTTTGCAGGCATTGCAAGGAACGAAAGACTATGGACTATGATCCAACATTATGGCATAAACAGTAGTTGGTAAATAGTTTTTATCATCATTATTTTCTTTCAGTTAGAGTAGATTCTTTAATTCTACTTAATTCAACTTTCTCTTCATTTGCCGCAGAATTCTATTTCCTGTCACAAGTGCGACAGATTCCCAGCAATTATTCTTTCGACCAATTCCACTTGAATCAAAAATAATACCCAATTCTTCAAAACAAAGTTTGGTAAAGTTCTAATATCTGACTCCAGATTTTTTATTCTATTTAGTTTGAGGTTGCTCAAAACTAATATTGTTTTCTCTCATTCTGATTTTACAAAGAACTGCTTGGAGAGAATTCAAGGAATTCTGTAAAGACCCAAATAAATGGTCAACTGAAGGTGCATTATCTTGTGAATTGAGTGGTTGTCAAAACTTCCAAACCGAGCTAGAATAATTTTTGCCTGGTCATCAAAGAAACAAATGATCAAGATAGAATATTAAGTCCTTTCTTCTATGATTGAAAGAAGTCTCTGTGTATATATATGCACCAACCTACAAACTAACCCTTGACAACTTGGTCATTGTACAAAGTTGATATTTGCCTTGTACATTAGTCAGCATACCAGGTATTGCAGTGTCGAGTTTGATGTCGTCTGGATCAGCGATATAACAGTGCTGGTTAGTCACTCAATAGAAACCATCATGCAACCAATGTTTCCTTGCTGCCTGCCGTGTTTAGGGGTGATCAACTGAAAAATTGGAAAAGGGGTGATCAAGGGAACAGTTACTTCTTGTGTCTCTTGTCGGGCAGTGATCACTAAAAAAGTCTTAATTTCCAAAAGAACAAGCATGGATAGTGCCAGATACATAGTAAAGGGCAAATTTAGCATAAATTTATATTGCAAGTTGAACCTCTCACTAAAAACCTATATAGGGGGAAATTTTCAGAAGACGAAAAAAAACTGATCTCATATTGAAGGTGAATCTTCTCAGCCTGTTACTGAAGAGTGACGTAAGTAAGACTTATTGTACTGTAGTCATGGCAGGTAGAATGTGGGTGCATTGTTCGACTAATGCCCCTGTTTTAAGCATAGAAAAATATAAATACCTGAGGAAATCAAGTCATTTATAATTCTCTAATTTAATTTACCCCAGAATAATTTCATTCACCTTTAGATGAATCATTCGGCAGTTTAAGAAACACCGGCTTTAAGCAACAGTTTCAATTTCTGCTTTAAATAAGAATTTTTAGAGGATGAATGATTTAAAAGATGTCAGTGTCCGTTAATTGAATATAGTTGTAAGGTCAGATTTTTTACGGCTGGTATCCATTATTGCGAAAACGATTCAATGAATTTTTTTAGAAAAAGATGAAAATGTCACAGAGGCTGATGAAACGCGGCAAAAATAATGCACCAAATTTAGCTTCATTAGTTGGAAAGGAGAGACGAAGAACTCAAGCAAACAACTGAAAAAAAGCCCAAAATATTTGACTTTAATTAGTTTACATGAAACTTGTTTGATTTTTATTTTACAAAGAAATTCAGGATTCCTTGTCTGATTTTTTTTGGCAAAGTGTAGCGATGGAAAAGCAACTAAAATTAAAACGGCTTATCACTCAATAGAAACCATCTCATGACCAATGTCTTCTAGGAGTATGCTGTGTTTGGGATGATCAACTAAAACATTGGAAGGAGGGATGATCAATGAATGATTCTCTCACCTTTAATCCCTGAAAAAGTCTGAATTTTTTTTTTAAAAGCAGGTACAAAAAGGACCAATTTAGCATAAACTTGCATTGCAAACTGACCTCGGTCCTTCCATGAGGGGAGGAACTTTGAGACAAGAAAATTTTTTTGTCGACAGAATAATTTGTTTGAATTTTCCACCCTCAAGACCTGTAGGTACAGTCTGTATGCATGATACATACACAGACAGTCAGCCAGCTAGCTAGACTAACTTAATTACTGAGAGAAACCTATGTTGACAGTTTTGGTCAACAGTTTCTGATTAAGGAAAATGCTAGTCCAAAGTTGATAATAGTTGACGATGCTTCATCTAATTAAAAATAAATCAAGATAATATCATTAGCCAGTTTCTTGTTAGTTAATCAACTATACTTGATTAACAAGCAAGAAGCTGGTTAATAATATTATCTTGATCTATTTTTAATTAGACGAAGCATCAGTAACTAAAATCAACTTTGCACAAGCATATTGGTGACTGAAGACACTTTCCAGTTGTCCCCATCATCAGCTGAAACCAGAACATCATTTCCAAAACACTTCAGCCTAATGACCAGCTTCAGAACAGAGAGCAGACTCCGTATGGTGGACAACTTTAAAATAGAGTTGGAGTTAGATAAGGACTGAGAGGATGTTATTTAAAAAATGAAAAATTAATTGCAGAAGGGCAACATATCCTAAAAGTTTTATATCATTATATATTATTGTGCGGACAATTCAGAAAATAATAGTACTTAAATCAAGAGTATTATACTAACCAGCTCCGCCTTCTGACTTTGTCAAAGTAGTAATGTTAGATGAAATAATATTAAAAAGTTTGTTCTTCAAGTAAATAATGCTACATAATATACTGTGAGCACACAAAATGCTAGATATTTTAAATTGCAAAGAAATGATTTAAATACATTGATTTTCCACCTTGCCCCTTGTTGTTGGATATCATATCCAGACTTATCACATACACACACACACACACACACACACACACACATCTATATATATATATATATATATATATATATATATCATAAATTGCCTTATATCATATTAAAACTCTTATTTGAAATAACCTCCAGTTATCATACAATGAATGTATCATTTTGCCTAGACAAAGTGAATGGAATAAACAATTAAAGAAAATGGGGCTGCAGCAGGAATCTAAGCAGCAACCCATCAAGTGGCTGCTTCAACATTGCATTGTTCTTACGATTGAGATGTATGTAAATACTAATGGAGCTCTATGGAATGTGAAGCTTGAATTCTAGATGATTAAGGTACATCCATACTTTTCAGATATATCAAGGACTTGCTGCAAGTTCCACACAAATAGCTCCTTCCCAAGAGCATCTGCTGTGTTGAATAAACTCCCTTCCGAATGTTTTACTGAGAAGTACAATCTCAACATTTTTAAATCCTGGGTGAACAAGTGCCTTTGTAAATGCTATTCTTTTTTTCTTTAATTTTCTTATTATCTTCATCTTAATGTTTCTAACACTTTTAAGTCATTTCAATGCTCTGATTACTATTTTAGTCATTTTCAGTTTTCATTTCAAAGACGCCATGTCCTAGTGTCTCCAACTTTACAGTTTCAACATCAATAAGCTATTCTAACCCCTTTTTTTTAACAAGTGTTAATTCTGCGGCTTGAATAACACCCTTCTTACTAACCCTATGATGTGAAAAGTGTTCGAGAGGCCTTGTTTTAAGTGGTCAAAAGTTAACAAAAAAATTTATGGTCATTGAGAGTTAAACAGGAATTCAATTGAATTCTCTCGTAGCTTCAAGAATTATTGTTTTTTTTTCTCCCTTGATGCATAAGCACTTTCTATTTCACACTTCATCTCACTACAGCTTTGAGACATGCCAGACCTGATTTCTTACTCTCTGGCCTTTATGTTCCATTCGCTAGAGGAACAATTGGATAGAGAATGTCATCTCGAAGCAATTCCCGCACACTTGAGTACATGCCCGTTGATAAAAGATCAATATCCTAGTAGAGCGCCGACTCTCTCAGCCATGGTCTGAATTCACACAGAAATCAATGTAGATTACTTATGTAGGTGCAGCGGTTTTATACCCTGGTAACAAATCTACCCTTATCTTTCACTCACTTAACATGCACACTGCCTCAAACAGTAATAAAAAATTCCCCAATTATTTCCTCTCTCTCTCTATATATATAATTATATATCTATATACTTCTTTATGTACATGTATCTCTTTCTCTTAGATATATATATATATATATATATATATATATATATATATATATATATATATATGTGTGTGTGTGTGTGTGTAACTCTCTCTCTCTGTATATATACATGTATATATAAATGTGTATATATGTATGCATTTCTCTATATCTATATGTGTCACATTCTTCCAAAGAAATATGTGTATATGTGCATGCATCCATTTAGTATATATGTATATATATATATATATATATATATATATATATATATATATATATATACAAATACACATTATATATTTGTTTAATTACATAATTATGTATATACAACTATGTATTTGTATAACATTATAAATATATATATATATATATATATATATATATATATATATATATATATGTATATATATTTATTTAACCATATAATTATATTTATGTAACATTATATATATAGGTGTATGTGTGTATATATATATATATTATTGTATGTGTCCACTCTAAGAATGTATACTTATTTCTGTATTTGAGCAAATATACTCACATATGTATATGTATTTGTACATACATCTGTATTCATCTTTGCCATCCAATGAGAGCCTATGACTCTCCAACCAATTATGTTTTTTTCCTTCTTCTTTCTGGAACTTTCCATTTCATCTTCTGATCGTTTTCCTGCCCATCTTCTTCATCCTTTTGTTATCGTTGTTGTTGCTTCTCTCTCGTTATCCTCCCTATCTTCCTTTTCCCCTTCCAGAAAGCAATGCCCATGGATTTTGTAGAGAATTTATGCCATAAACATGATCGTAAATCGCAGTAGAGCTCACTTATCAGAGGATCGCTCAAGGCTTCGGAAAAATTTGCATTTTTTCGACATTTCTTCATTTTAATCAGAAATTTTCTATTCTTATTTTGTCTTCTTTTTAATGTCCTTATTTTCTGAAGAGATCAGATACTCCACAGTGATTGCCCGTTGCGATAAAAAAAGATTATATGGAACAATAGAAACCATGATGCGACCAATGTCTTTTGGCAGCATGTCATGTTGGAGGTGATCAATTGAAAAATTGAAAAAGGGGTGATCAGTAAATAGGTTATTTCTCTTGCCTTCTTTTTTTTTATGAAGTGATAGCTAAAAAAGGAATGAATTTCCAAAAAGATTTAAACGTGAATGCTGCTGGACACAAACTAAGGGATCAATTTAGCATGGACTTACAATACAAACTAACCCCGCTCATGAAAACTCTATTTGGGAAGAGGGTGAAAAAAAATATATTTTCAGCCCTCTAGCCCCAAAGGTGCAGCCTGTGTGCATGATATATTGATACATACATACATACATACATAGCTAGCCAGTTATAATAATTTTGGTTAAAGGTTTCTAATAATTGGCCTGGCAGTCATGAATTTAACTCCTGGGTAAGATAGAGCTGGAAAAATATATACTCGTGTTCTTTCAAAGAGGTAGATAATCAACACCCCTATGACAAATCAACTAGGAAACATAATTTCCCCTCTAGTACAGATAGCCAAGTGAGGACTATCCACCCCGTCGGAAGAATGCCAGAGAGTACAGCAGCTGAAACATTGTGATGAAAATAACCAAGATGAGGATGTCAGTCCGAGTGAATCAGTGTATGATAATAATGATTTTCATCTCAGAAATCCAGAACAAAATACATCTTTAATGTCTTACTGACATGACTCAGCAAACATAGCATATACTCAGATGTAATGGAGAGAGTACAGAGGAGAGCAGTCAAGATCATTCGGAAACTGAGAAATATATATTACACTGAAAGATTTTCAAACATCTAGAGACCCTGGCACACAGAAGAAGAATATACTGACCCATTGGAAAACTATAGAATCCTGAACAATCTACATAAAGTGGATAATGACGTTTATGGCTCAAAATGCCATGATATGAACATGCTGACTTCATCTATCTGCAGTGAAACTTCTTCCCTCGTGATTCATGCAGAAATGAAGAGAAAACAATGGGGTCAGATAAGACTAGTCCGGCAACAATTATTAAACATGTGAAACAATTGATCACCGCTACCCACAGACTGGTTTAATCAGTGTTGCTTGGTTTAGGTTATTCATGCGTTCTAACATTTATATTATATTAATCATCTGTCTCTATCCTGATTTTGCTCAGTTCTTAACATCCATAGTAGGAACTCGAGATTTTGCTTACACTCTCCACTCAATGATTGGAGAAGATGGTTTTTTTTGTTTTCGAAATTTCCCCACAAAAAAGGGTTTTTAGTAGGGGTTCAGTATGCTATGTAGATTTATGCTGAATGGTTTTTCGAAAATTCAGTCTTTTTAGTTATTCAACAAAAAGCGGGAAAAGTAAGATTCATTAATCAGTCTTTTTTCAATTCTTTAATTGATCACCGCCAACAAAGCATATTGGCCACTTGACAGTTTCTTTTGAGTGACTTTTCTTTCGGTTTCCTTTTCTCATTTCTTCCTTCATCCTTCCTCTCTTCCCTCCTTCCTTCCTTCGAGCTAGAGCAATAACAAATACGGCATCGAATGATTGCTTAAAATGAACAATGAATTTGAGAGTTAGGTTTTATATATTTGTGTCTTATTTTATAAATTGATTATTATTGATCAAAATGAATATAAATGTAAATATCTTACTTGTGTATATATATTTTTGTTTGTAACCTCCGAAGGGAAATAACTTTCATTAGAAGTCTTTTTTGATTTTGTTATTTGTAAAAGAAATATGATTGCACACAGTAACGTTTAAAATCTGTGATTATTTCTCAATTGAATTAGCTTCACACCTCTTTATATTCTGAGCTTTTACATAATTATCATTGCAAAATTACTTAAATATTGCCGACATTTTGACAGTAAGGGTGAACAAGTACTAAATAAGTATTAACTTGTAGAATTCCAATCACTGAAAAGACAGCTGAAGCCTAGTCTCAGAGGTTTCTCCCTTGAGAACATCTGAAACCTTTTAACACATCATTTATATCTGATATTTTTTGTACTTGACATCTGTTCAGTTTTAATGTATTGCACTTCAATGAATTATCAAGTTACAATCACGAAAGTAATCCAATGCAAACTATCTAACTTTGCTTTCTTCATTGTAAAAGGTTTTGTGCCAGTGATTTCTTGTTGAATAATGTGCCACAGTCGGGTGGACCCGTTAGAGTTGACAGTGATCAAATCAAGACATTACTTGAGAATAATCAATGTTTTGCAATGTAGGGAGATGGTCAGCACATTCAATGTAGCCAAATCAAGCTTGGTTGTGTTAGTTGCTTTGATGAGTGACTCCTACAATGCTTCATATCTGTAGTTTAATGAAAAACAGGTCTAGTTAGCCATTCAATAGAATGACCAACGTCTTTTGGCAGCATGGTTGATGATGATCAATTGTTAGTTGCTTTGATGAGTGACTTCTACAATGCTTCATATCTGGGGTTTATTAAAAAAACTGGTCGAGTTAGCCATTCAATAGAATGACCGACGTCTTTTGGCAGCATGGTTGAGGGTGATCAATTAAATAACTGGAAAGAAAGGCTGATCAATGAATGAAGTACTTCACTCGCATTTTGTTGGGCAGTGATCCTTAGAAATGAGTAAATTTTCAAAAACAAGTGTGAATGCTACCAGATATAAACTAAATGAACTATTTAGCAAATGTTGACAGTTCTGGTTGAAAGTTTCTAAAAAAAGATGTTACTCAATGTAGAGGATGCTCAACTCACTCAATGTATCCAATAAAAAGATTGAATAAAGAAGTACATTCCCCAAAAAGAAAAAAACATATACATATATATACTCGATTTATCAAAATCAAGTATTGTAAATTATTTTCACCATCTTGGTTATGTTAGTCACATTGATGATTGACTTCCAACATGCTCTACAACTGAAACATAATGAAAAATCTCTGCTTTCTAAACTAATTGCAATGGGTGATGAACAATGGTTTACAACAATGTGGAATGCAAGAGATCGTGGGACAATACAATGAATTATCAAGTTAAAATCACAGATGTCATTGAATGCATACTAGCTAACTCTGTTTTCTCCATATTGTCTTTGTTTAATCAAATCTCCTTTTGCTTCCCAAAATGTTCTGTTAAAATTAGAGACAGAGCAATGACTACCATTAGATTGCATTGGCTACAGCTACACTGCACTGCACTTTACATTAAATCAAGTGTGAAATGGTATTAGCAGCATTTGTTAGAACATTCTCTTGACCATGGTCCAAAACGATAATCCATCTGATCCTGATCCCTGATCAAAATAGCTTGACCCAGTGTGCTGTCCACTTGATCTTTAAGAACCAGCTAATCCCAGCTCAACTAACTCAACTCACCAGTCAGCAACGTGATCCATTGCCTGTATAAGCCAATTCGATGAACTTGGATTCCGTTGTATCTTCTCTGCAACAACATTTTGTATTAAATTGGATTCCTTAGAGCAACCCAAGCAATTGAATCTCGTATGTGGTGTTTCGTAATCACGATCAGTCATTTGAGTGCTACCGGGATCTGGAAATGAGCCAGCACGTAATTGATTTCAGAGTTAATTCTGAGGGAGGTGCAGACTGGCCGAGGGGCTAACAGCCCAGAGAATGGACTCAGCAAACCAAGTTTAAATTCCAGCTAGGACAGTTCGTATTCATTTCCCACTAACGTTCTAGGCACAAATCCATCCCCTCTCTAGCTATGGGCAAAATAGTGGAAGGGGAAATGAAGGATGCAGGTTTGAACAGTTAAGTACACTTTGTGCTAATGCCCTTGGGAGAGGCACAAATCCATCTCTACCCTTAGTTAAAAGTAAAATAGCACAAGGTGAAGTGAGTGACCCTATCTGAAACAGTTTAATTTTACTCCACACTAACGCCCTTGGGAAATGAATAAATTCATAAAGTCATGTAAAAAATTACATCAAAGAATAAATATGGTCAAAATAAATTCTTTTTATGACACCACTGGCATTTTCCACCTGAAATAGAGTAAAAAAAACATATAGAGATATCTAGATTCAGGATAATCTCAATGTTACAAATAAACCTGTCAAAATAAGGCCTAGGAAAGGTCAAAGATGATTTTTTTCCTAAAATGAAAAATAAAAAAATTTTTGAAAGGGGTGTAGATTGATGTCAACTTTTAAGTCTGTAGACAAAACAGTGGGGCCAGGGGCACTGGAACACAAGAAAAAAATTTACAATCCTGTCAGAATAAGGACTAAAAAAGGTTAAAAAAAACTTTTTCCCCAAAGTAAAAAAAAATTATTCTTAGAAGGAGTCTAGTGGAGTACTGATGCCCATTTTCAAGTAGACAAAACCGTATAGCCAGGAGCGCTGGAACACACAAACAAATAAACAAATAGGAACATAGACAAATGCATAAACTAATACACATGTAATTAAGGATAAAACTCTACACTATCTTTGATGGCTACAGTGGTTCATTTTCCTATTGACTGAGAAATAAATTCTGAGAAAGCTAATTTTTTTTTATGTTCTTATGCTGGTCCCTATCAAAGATGATAATACCCAAAGTTTATCAGTAACTATTAGATAGTCATGGTGGAGTGGTTTCTATTACGCTTGCACAAAATGTTTCTTAACTATCAATTTCGATTCAGTGATTCTGTACTTACTCTATTATTATAGTACAATACTGTCTTCAACAAATTAGTGTTTAAGATGAGCAATTTTGTTAAATGATCACCTTTGATTTGGGTTATTATTTTCACACAGTAATTGATAGGAGTATGGTATCTATATGATACATACACAACATATGAATACAAAGGTATTTAAAATTGAAGTCATAGCCACTGAACAAAGATCAGAACAAATATGAAGTAATACTATCTCTGAAATGTCAGACATATTTGTTGCATTATCTGGCTGTATGAGCAAATGAAAAAATTTTTCTTTACATTTTATGTAAAAACGTATATGATTTTATGTGCATCTTTTTAATTTAGAGCCCCTTTACAACATATGCTACGAGCTCTGAACTAGCTTAATCCAGCTCTGTCTGAAATATCATAGTAGCATAAACTTATATGCATTCAAAGATTTGAATACTTCATGTTGAAATTTTTAGAGATTAATCTGCTTATTTTCCAACTATTTGAGATTCTGTTACTTTTAGACGGGAACCTTTTTTTTTTCTTTTTTCTACTTTTCTTTTTTGTGGTGGGGGGGATCCAGTTCACTAATCCTTGTCTATTCAGTGCATGGTTAATCTATCTACATCATTTCAATAACCATACAATCATTCATTTGCATATCTTACTTTAAGCTCAACGCTTTATTTCTGTCGATTATTTTTTTTTATGTAATGTCTCTCATTATTTCTGCTCTCATTATCATTTCCTCCTAAATTACAATTCATACATATACATACACACACACACACACACACATACATATATATATATATATATATATATATATATATATATATATATATATATATATATATATATATATACCTGTATAGATATAGAAATACTTACAAATATATGTATGTACGAGGCTATCATTCTTTTTATCTGATTATCAAAAGCAAGAAACAAAAACTCATTTTCTCTCAGGAGAATTCAACCTTTTCAACGATACACCTGCATACGCAGTAATTCTTTCAAGTAGGAAGCATTTATTCTTAGCAAGACAACCAGACTCAACCACAAAATCGAATCCAAAGTTATTATCATTTTTAGAAATACCCAATAAATCTGAAAAGTGATGGCTTGCTGTAAAAGTGGATGAGAAACTGAAGAGTTCACTGTTCAATTTTTTCTCCTTGCAAGGCATAACTTAGATGCTAGAAATCATAAGCAAGAATCATATATATTTGAGAAAGTTGATTGGTTTATCTACCTTCTTCTCCAAAACACTGTATTCTAAAAATCCACAATAAAGAAGTGATACTTATTTCATTATCAAATACAAGTTTACTCATGCAGTCAAGAATGACTGGGTATGCAAAATATATGGATAAACATTGCATTTTTATAGATAGATAATAGAGATTTGCATTACAGTGGGCTGAGAGAATAGCATTCTATTGACCACGAACAGATATCTCTTTTTTTTCATTTTCACTTTTATTACTCCCCATTTATTTCTATTGTTCTTTCAGAATTTTTATTACGGCCTCTGATCATGAATAAGATTCTATTTTACTACATTTGTAGGAATGAAATTCGATACCTGCTTTATCAGTTTCATCCCTTAGCATGCCAGAAGACATCTGCAAATTCTTAATGATTATATATGTGGATTGAATGATGCAACATGGCTGTGGAAAGTCTTTTATTGGATAACATTGATATTTGGACTTTGCATAAGCATTTCCATTGATCTCTGCCATTCCTGAAACATCCTCTGGTTGCTGAGGGTTTTGGCAATATTTCCCATGGTCTTTCGTTAAACTTGGCTTATCTGTGTAAATATTCCCAGACGAGCACAAGCTCAAGAGATTTGGGGGATATAAACCCATGAGCCATCTTGGTGAGCTAGTTACCAAAAGATTTATTAAAAGTGATAGACAGAAATCTAAATGACCATTATTGATTTTTGAATACAATTTTCTTCTTTCTTTATTTTGCTTGCTTTCCATCATAACTTCTGAAGCCGTCAGTTTTTATCAGTTGCGATGAAAAGAAACTAAAATCAAGATGAAAGAAAATACTTGTCTAAGACAAATAATGGTTGACAACACTTCATCTGATAAAATTATAAAATCATCATCATCAGTCTTTTGAAGTCTGTTGGACTTAGAACTTCCCCATGATCGGCCAATTCTTTCTCTCCTAAGCATCTCATTGCTAATGCCTTCTGAATTTGTCCTAATCATAGTCATGGTATTTTCACATACACTGGCAATCCATGTCTATTGGAGCTTTATAATGGTTACGTTATCTCTGAATTCTGTTTGCTTTGTAATATACTGTGCTGTCATGGGATCTTCCCATGTGATATTAAGCATGATTTTCTCCTGTGTGCATTGCACGGTTCTTAGTTTGAGAGCCAATCTCTTGGTCAAGTTCCGTGTTTCAGCTCCATGAGTGATAATCATTTGGACACATTGATTACAGACCTTTCCTCTTAAAATCAACAGGATATTTTTGTTCTTGAAATTTGAGCTTGCTTAGCTGAAAGCTCAAATCATGATAATATTAACTCATTCAGGCCCGGGTTGTTTTTTTTAAAGGGTTACAAAGTAAGGGTGGCAATGCTTAGATTTAAGTTTTCTCATTCCCTGAGAAACCCTGGGAAGTCAAAATCATACAAACATGATGATCATGTGACCTCATTATTCATTCAAAATGTCTGTCATATTAGAAATGGCCACAAAATTTAAAGCTTACTTATGTGTGCTCCCAGCCTGAAAGAATTAAACCTGAATCTTGAGAGAGTTCTTTGGATTTTCAAATCTCCTTATTTACAGCCTCATTCATGAATATGATACTCTAATGGAATAATGTCTTATGCGAGGAGGCTTCAGTAATATATATAGTGATCATTGATGAATGATTATTGATCTTGTCAAGTCATGTTGACATTGAAACATCTTAAGCTTGTTTGCTTGTTTCCTATTTGAGTTGTAAATACCAATGTATAATCCCAGCCGGCTCGGATTCTGTTTATCGGCATATTCTGCTCATCATTTCTGTATCGGCAAAAAATAATGTAGCTTGCAGCTTATTCTACTCCTAACTCCCAAGACATCTTTACTTCTTCATAAGTGGAGTGATATTTCTGACATTGTATGATTCAAACGATTTGACAAATTGGAAAAACTAATTATTTTCATGTATTCATTTCTGAATACACGTTTCACTGACTGGCAGTGTCATCAGATCAGTTTCAAACATATGGAAAATATCATTTGAAACTGCACTGATGATGCTATCAGGCAGCAAAATGTGTAGTCGGAAATAAATATATGGAAATAATAAGTTTCTCTAATTACTGAAATCATACACACACACACACACACACACACACACACATATATATATATATATATATATATATATATATATATATATATATATATATATATATATATATTTATATATATATAAGTGAACAATAAGGAATGAGACAGACTCAGGAGTAAAAGTATATAGAGACTTTATTTGTAAATCAATTATCCATAGATGAATTTATTAGTATGCTATACATATTTTCAGGAAGGGTTCCCATCTTTAGTAGCATGCATGTACCTTTAAATGGTTAAAAGGTTTCCATAAAAAAACGAATTTACCATCAGATGTTTCACTTTGAGAGTAAAAATGGAAATCAAGAAAGAGGATTCCTAGGAGGTCGTATATATATATATATATATATATATATATATATATATATATATATATATATATATATATATATATATATATATATCAGAAGCCTTGCCCCCATTATACTTTAATTGCTTAGAAAAAAATTGTAATAGGCTTCACATGGTCCAGGAATGCTGATTTCATTCGTATTGTTGCCTCTGTGCAAATTAAGAAAATTTTTACTTTTTTAAAATTTGCAAAAACGTTAAAATAAATGAATGTTTTAATTTTATATATATATAAATATATATAGATGCTGCATGTGAATTCTTAATTAAGACTTTTTCCTCATTGTCAAACGTACAATTGCTTTCTTCCTGTTCCTGAGAAAATATTTCATATACATTCAAATGGATTTTGCATTTTCCTTTCAAAAGAAGCTGTGGATTGTAAATTAGCAAAAAATAGATATTAACCAAAAATGTCTTAAAAAATGAGAAATATTTTGAAATATCTAAAATACTGTACTTTTTAAAAAAACTGCATATCATCTCTGTCTGTCTGTCTGTCTGTCTACTACAATAATATTCTTGATGCATGGGCCTAAGGATGAACAAATATTTTGTCACCTGGTCTCCCTCTCTGATGGGCTCTCTGCTATTTAAAAATATCTACCACCATTTTTCTCTGGACTATCATAATTAATTAATTGTCCACTTCTTGTAATGCTTCAGCAGGCTACACATGTTGCCAGACATTATTTAAAGACAGTCACATGCTTTGAATGCATATAATCATATACTAACTAACATTTGATTGCAGATATGTCCCTGTAATAGTTTAAAACTAATTAACTGAAAGATGAGATGACTTCCAACCATTGCTATTCCATAACTCAACTGCAAATCATAAAAATTTCCATTATATCATTGTTAGCTTGCTAAAGAGAACAACGGTGTATACTCTTTGTTTGGAGCTCTCCTGATAGTGAGAGTGGAAAAGTGAAGATAAAAGACCAGACACCTTTTTGGGTTGAACTTATGATTGAATGGAAGAAATATATTGAATGACATTTATTCCTTCCTATTCAGAAAGACAAGGAAGACGTTGATACAATATAAAGGTTTAGCGAAATATGTACATGTCATGTTATCTTAACAGTGCGTATATTTTATTTCATCCTGTATTGGTCAACTTACGCCCTGGTCGAGTTGCATCCATATGATCTGAATGTAACTTGGATGCAAGTCAATGAATTGCTGTATATAGGTGTCCCCTGTTTTCCAAAAATTTGTTTTACGAAAAGATGCCGAAAGCATTTTCCTCTTTCTTTTGCACTCTTGTATTTTCTACCTATTACCAACCCAAACTCTGAAGACTCAGAGTGCCATAACATCATGGGGGGGGGGCCTAGAAGATCTTCCCAACAAGTAAATTACTAGTAATTACTTCTTTTGGTTTTTATGGGAATATTCTACTTCCAGATAGGTGCGCTCTCTCTCTCTCTCTCTCCCTCTCTCTCTCTCTCTCTCTCTCTCTCTATATATATATATATATATATATATATATATATATATATATATATATATATATGTGCGTGTGTGTATATACTCAAACATACATTAATGAATATAACTAACAAACTCTGTCTATTTATCTTTTTTTATCATTCATTAATAAAAATAGCTGACAAACTCTGTCAATTCAACTCTTCATTCAATTTTTTTGCTTGCAAACAAATCTTGATATTAACAGAATTTCAAGAAAATGTTCTCAAGTTTGTTGATTTAGATCTTCCGACCACGGGCCCCAATCAGTTAGCCATATGCTCCATCTATTCTCCCTTCATCTCACTATGTCCCCCACCCATCTCCATTTTTTTTACTTCCATGATATCCTTCCCCCTGGTCCTTACATGGATCCACGTTGATCATTTTCTATTACTAAAGTTTATTCCTATAATTGCTCTTCCCATTGCCCTCTGTGCTGTTCTGAGTTTGTTTTCAAGTGGTTTTGTAAGTTTACAGGTTCCAAACAAGTACGTCATAGCTAATATCATGCATTGATTGTATGAATTGCACACTGCCAATATATATATATATATGTATATATGTATATACACACATATATATACACACATATATATATATATATATATATATACACGTATATATATATATATATATATATATATATATATATATATATATATATATATATATATATATGTGTGTGTGTGTGTGTTTGTGTGTGTGTGTGTGTTTGTGTGTATGTGTATGTATAATGTATAATATATAATATATAATTTGAATAGTACGGTTACTTTGTTCAAAAATTTTCTGCACTATGTTTAAAACCACAGTTTAAGGTCTAACTATGATTTAGTGCTGGGTTTTTTTCAGCTAATGTTCGGTTGATATGTATACATGTATGAATGTTGTCCAATCAACACAACTAGGAAACTCCATGGTAAAATGCTTACGTAGCACCCCCTGTTCTTTTAGTTAGGAATCAAATACGAAACTCTTCTTTTAGCTAGATATTGAAAACGTCACTTCCTCCGACGAACCTATTAAACCCTTGGACGCACATGGTCCAATGCTCATTGGCACCAGGCCCCCTAGCTAGTCATGCCTCTGGCCCCGGCTTTTGCGACCAGCTACTTTTCTTCTCTCTTTCCTTCTCCCTAAGATCGTTATCATTTCATCGACCCACAGGCCAATCCAATCTTAACCATTCTTCCTCCATTTTTGATATTTTGCTAGAAGAATTTCATATTTAATTCCTAACTTAAAGAATAGGGGGCGCTATACCTGTACTGTTTTTTTAATATCATCAAAATAGGTCTATGGTAAAATATCTGATGATCCTCACAAGTGAGTTAAGAGTATAACATGAGGATCCAAAGTCATATGATAATAAAAATCAAATTCTGTATAAAACATGACTGACTTGCGTTGTACAACATTGTAAGATGAATTGGGACTGTATGAAATTTATGAAATTTAAGGGAAAAGCTGTTTTCAGTAGAAAGGGGCAAAGTTTCTAAGACAATATATACATATATATCATCATCATCATAATCAGTCTTTTAGCATCCGTCGTTGGACATAGACCTTCCCCAGGATTTGCCACACTTCCCTATCATGGGCGTCACGGAGCCAGTATTTCCTGAACTTGTCTAGTTCGTCTCTCCATCTAACACTTTGTCGGCCTCGGTTGCGTATGTGGTCTCGGGGGACCATGTTGTGAGTCATTGAAATGTGACCTCTAATGTACAATGAGTCAATATATTGTTAAATGTAATTAACTCTTTATTTCATATTGGTTCTACTTCTTCGTAAAGGTTATTTTCCAATTATAAACCCTGTATAAATAGATGTCTTAGTTTTGTCACAATTTCTAGTCAACAGCTACTTGAAGAGAAAATCAATATTTTTCCTCATAAACAAGTTGCCATTCAAAAGAAACATGACCTTTACCCCTACCCCATCTTTCCTCAAAACAATTTTTTTCCAAAACATTTTATCTGATAACAATCTAAGAATGGACAATTTTTATCTTTCATTTTTATTATTAGATGAAGTATTGTAACCCAATGTTTTTATTGGTTTTGACTACTCTATACCTTCATCTTAATTCTTTTTTTTTTCAATTAAGAGGAAAGTAAGTAGTTATCAAAATTCCTGTGAAGATTTATGCTATGTCTTTATTTTTGAGATTAAGAGCTTTTGAGATTTGTATTTAGAATGATTTCTGGATGTGCATGTTATCCTAAAGAGGACCGAGTTGAGTTTGGTTAGAATTGGTTGATAGGACATTGAAAACAGGAAAACAAACTGAAATATATCCATTGTCAAAACAGATTCAAAGGAGGAAGAAAAACAGATTCTATTCAAAAACTCTGACGTTGTATGACAGCATTTGTCTACATTTTTTTCTGTAATAAAAACATTTTTTCCAACTGAGTTCTCAAGCTAATCTCCATTAAAATGCTTAAAACAAAAATAATGATTGCATCTAAAATAGGAGGAAAAATGTCAAAAATGCAATATAGTTCATTGGCAAATGAAAGAGTTATAAATATATATGTATAGAGGGTATGCATCAGTAATAAACACTGTATAGTATGTTTTTCTTTCATTCTATCTTTCTATCTTTTCTTTCATTATTTTTTTCTTGTACTTACTATATTTTATCTTGAGAATTCATCTAAAAAACGGCGTGACAAAAATGATATTCTTCTTCCTTTGCCCAGTCTCTATATCATAGTTTTTTTTATCTTTATCAACACTATGAACGAATTTTAAAAAAAACACTGTTTATCTCTCTTTAACTACTCTCTCTTCGGATGACTCAATTCCTTACAAATGCTGTTAACCGATTTTAAAATTGGTCTTAACATGGAAATTTCCCGTTTTAAGAAATTGTCGACATTAGTTCCAGTTAGAAATTGTTTAATAAAGGTAAAGTTGAATTTTAGTTCAAATTTAATCAAAATATCAGAAATAAGCAAATCCTAAAAAATATGATGAAGTCTAGAGTCTGGATATGAAAGGAAGACTTCTGTCAGTTACATAGATATAAATAATGCAAAAGATAATCTTTGATTACAGATTGGAATAA
>OY735207.1:11426389-11473889 GCA_963457665.1 Thysanoteuthis rhombus | reverse complement strand
ACTAAACCCTTATCTCAGTATACTGATGTCTGTACTCACAGCTCTTTTTTTGTAAACTTCTGGCTGTTAAAGACAAAAGATAAATATGCAAAAAGACATGGTATGTTACTATCAAACACTTGTGAAAGGCTGAAGAACATATCCCTGAATCGTGATAAAAACAACACATGTAATGAGACGTCTGAATGATCCATAGGATGATCCAATAATAATATCCCTGTTTTGAATTTTTCTCGATCATCTTTATATATACATATACATACATATATATATATATATATATATATATATATATATATATATATATATATATATTGTCATTTCAATCTCATATAGATTTAAATAGGCTGCCCTACCTTTACAATAGAGATGTGTCCCTCAAGGAGACAGCATAAATAAAATTGACTCCAAATATCTCTGTTATATGTGCTTGTTAATTTAAGTCTATACTAAAAAATATGATATTGATTTTTTATTCAAATATACAAAATAAATGAATACTGACTGAGTTGATGAAATATTACCTGAATAACCAAAAAAAGAAAGAATTTTGGCATATCTTAGACAGTGTTATTGTTAATCAGCATAAATAAAACCATCATAAAATCAGTGCAATCTGTATGTATATATCATTAGAGGATACTTATGTGTGGACTTGTAAACTCTCCAACATTTCTTTTGATTCCTCACACCCACTTGTTTTTTTTGACTTTCTGCTTATGGGGGGATTATGGACCAAAAGTGATAAAAAATTGTTTTTCAGAATAATCAAACATGATAAAAACAACAGTGAAAATTACAGGTTGCCAAAACAAGAGGATTTTTTAGGTGTCAGTTCCCCTTTCAATCGCTGACTGAAGATGATGGCATATTTGTAAAAGCATAAATATAACCAATCAAACAAGATTTGCTATTACTTCCTCTTTGATTTGTTTTCATTTGATGCTTTTTCATCCATTTTGTTTTGAAACTTGGTTTTTTGGACAGTACCTATCTATAATTGTATATATAAATATATACTCCTATAAAAGTATACTTCTATAAATGTATACTCCTATAAATGTATACTCTTAAAAAAGTATACTTCTACAAATGTATATATTAATATATACTCCTATAAATTCATACATAATTTTATACTCACATGAATGTGTAATATATATATATATATATATATATATATATATATATGTGTGTGTGTGTGTGTGTGTGTGTGTGTGTGTGCGTGTTTAAAAGTATACTTCTATGAATATATATATAAATGTATACTCCTATAAATGTGTATATAAATGTATACTATCATAAATGTATATATAAAAGTATACTTCTATAAATGTATATATAAATATATACTCCTATAAAAGTATACTTCTATAAATATATATGTAAATATATACTCCTATAAATGTATTTGCAAATATATACTGCCATAAATGTATACTCCTATGAATATATATATAAATGTATACTCCTATAAATGTGTATATGAATCTATACTCCTATAAATGTATATATGAATTTATACTCCTATAAATGTATATATAAATGTATACGCCTATAAATGTATATGTAAATGTATACGCCTATAAATGTATATGTAAATGTATACTCCTATAAATGTATATGTAAATGTATACTCCTATAAATGTATATGTAAATGTATACTCCTCTAAATGTACATATAAATGTATACTCCAATCAATGCATATATAAATGCATATGAATGCATATATAAATGTATACTCCTTTCTTTCCCCCTTCTAGAAATATACTGCGAAGAATAGAGATAAGGTAAGCTGTAAGCTGTTGTGAAAAGCGCACTGTGTTTGGTGTGAGACACTAAACTGCGGCCTCGCCCACCTAACCCCACAATTGTCTCTTCTCCACCGGCTGGAGCGGTTGGGGTGGTGGTTGTATCATTTTTGCCTGCCATGTGTGTGACCATTGTTTTGTTTTTTTTTCTTATTTACTGAAGGATGCCCTCACTTTCTCTCTTGCTCTTTATCTCTTTCTATCTTTCTGTCTCTCTCTCTCACCAAAAAAAAGAGCAAAGCACTGTGCAGCATGATTAAGAATACAAGACCGACATTGACTCGACTCTTTTCTACCATATTTTTCAACTTTGCTCAGCAATCTTTTTTTTTTCCATCTTGCTACGTGGTCAATATTTGATTGTCATCATATTGCAAATATCACCTTGTTTTTCTTAATGTCTCAACTCTTCACAGCATCATCTTTTTTAAAAACCACAGAAAATAATCGGAAAAATTATGTCATACGTTTGTAACAGTAAGATTGTGAAACTAATGATTTCATGAAATCCCAAAGGATTCGTTAAAATCCTTGGTTTCACAATCAGTGAAGTAATGGTTAACAAGCTTATAACATTGGCCTTTGCGATTGCATCGAATTTGATCATAACTGGGTGCCCAACTACTGTGGTCTTGTGTCAAACTAAGATGTATATAGAGTATGAATACTGAAGAAGAATTTTGCTCCATATTTACTAAGTTTAGCTAGCTTAGTTTGACACAAGGCCACAGAAGTGATGCGCCCAGTAAAGATCAAACTCATTACAGTTGTAATAGTCAACATCACAAGCTTGTTTACTTCCATGACACTGATCATGAAACTAGGGATTTCATGATATTATTGACATTTTCAGAGATTTCACAAAATCCCTACAAATTCAACAAAATCACTAGTTCCACGTTCTTACTGTAACATGATATTACATATTTTCCACATATCTGTGGGTTTTTTTTCAAATTTTGACTTTGTCATATGAAATGCATAATGCATAACAATTGATTTCTGGCCTGGTTTTACTGTTTGCTATTTGACTTCTGTAATGTATTGTGGTGTTTTCTGCATTGCTTTCCAAATCAACTGAATTCATCATACGGCCATTCTGTCTACTCAAACAATAAGATGCAGACAAATTAGTCAATAATTCATTACAAGTATGAACTTACGCCTCAATATCAGGTTTTAACAAAAGTTCTGCCTAATGTTTCAACTTATTTGGAAACAAAAATATTGTGGTGACACACCATCACAGTCAATAATCAAATAACTGTAACATAAAATCCGAAATCATGTTAAAAAAATTTGATCAAAGAATAAATAGGGGTCAGAATAAATGCCATTCATGACATCACTGACATTTTCCACTGGATAACATCTAAAACAGAGTTGGAAGAAAACATTTAGAAACATCTAATGTCTAAAGAATCTATATGCTGTTGATAAACCAGTTAGAATTAGGCCTCAAAAAGGACACAAAAGCTTTTTAAAAATGAGAGTGCTGATGCCAATTTTCAAGTTTCAACAGAAAAAATGGTATGACCTGACCAAGAGCATTGGGACACACCGATAAATAAACCTATCAGAATAAGTCCTAAAAAAAGGTCAGAAATTTTTTCTTATTCTTCAAAGGAGTCTAGTGAAATACTGGTGCCAAATTTCAAATTTTTGATGAAACGGTATGGCCAGGAATGTTGGAACAAATAAACAACTAAATAAACACACAAGCAGACATACAAACAGATAAAAAAGGATAGGACACTTTGACATCTTTGATGGCTATGGTTGCTCAATTAAAGAACTCCCAATTATTTACAAAAACTTTTGTTAATCTCATTCTATCTATCAATGAGTTTTCCAATACCAGATTTGAAAAATTCCTTCAATTTCAAATTGAAATGAGAGACCAACTGATTTTTAACCTCTTCTTCACTTGAAGTGAGTCTTTGTCCATCAAAGTGGTTTTGGAAACTCCCGAACCAAAGATTGTCAGTTGGAGCAAGGAGAGAAGAGTATGGTTGATGAATCATTTTTCCCAGCTGAATGCTTCAATGATTCATTGGTTATTCGAGCGGTATAAGCACATATATTATCAGGATGAAGAATGGCCCCTTTTTTGTTCAGTGAAGATGAGCATTTTCTGTCAAAAGCTGTTTTCAAACTCCCAAGTTGCAGCCAGTAAATTTCAACTCTGACATTTTGGTTATCATTCAAAAGTTGGTAATTGATGATTCCTACCATATCCCACCAAACACTCAACAAGATCTTTGAATGGAGATTGCCTCTCAGCTGGGGCACAGCTCAATCATTGCAACTGAGCCACTGACAACAATACCTAACATTTTGAAAAAGGACCCATTTCTCATCTTCTGTAATAACTCTCTCCTGAAAAAGGCACCTGGAGCTGCCGAGAATGCAGTGACTCATAACAATGAGTGATTTGCATGAGACTGATGAGGGACCCCTTTTTCCAACTTTCACACTACTAATTGCAATGAACAATCAAATGGTTGAAATGGAATTGTTTGCCCTAATAGCAGGATAAGGATGGCATTTCAGCTATTTTGTTCAAGCTCTTTCGGCACAGAAAAAAAAAACAAAAAAAACAACAGAACTTTTGTTACAACTTAGTATACATACATACATATATCTTATCAATTTTTAGCTGGGCTTTTTTTATCTTATTGTTGCTTTTACTACAATGTTCAAACTCAAATAATTTCTTGACGTCAATGGGAGTTGTTCAAATTTCAAATAAGTAAGTAGCATCTGGTGAGAATTGATACAAGATATGAGTTCAAGTTTCATCAAGAGTTACTTCTTTATTCCAAGTTTATGCTACTTGGTTAAAGGTTTGGCGTAATTCATCCTAGACTGTTATGATGAGCAATAATAAGATGAAGAAAACTAGTTGAAAAATGATAATCAAACAAGCTGATTCCAAAGATTGATGTTTTATGCTCCTTTGAATCAATCATATGTTGTTTGTTTAGATTAATTACTTTGTCTCTGTTGTTTGTTTTGGGATTTTTTTTCAATATTTTGGTCATGTACCCCCCAGCCATCCTTGTATTCTGGAATGTTCTCAAATATTGTTCTGGAAGCTGACTCTTTCAAACAGACTTGTTGTGTATCAGAGGGGATGCACGTGCTTCCTTGGAACAAGATTCAACATTCCAGAAAACAAACAGGCAACTGAGGAAGGCTGGAGGGTACACTGTGAAAATCTTGAGAAAAAAACAAACAACTAAGACGACAAAATTAGTCTTAACAAGCCGCATGCAAGGATCAAAACACACCATCAAACCAAAATTCAGGCAAGAACCTCAGAATCAAGAAGGTTCAAAATGATTGTATGCATATTCATTTATTAATGAAATTTGACCCATCTTTGACTTTTTTTTTTCTTTTTTGTTTATAAGTGCAGATCAAGCTGAAGAACTAGACATGCTTCTTCAAGTTTCTTTGATCCGGTTTGTTTGTTGCTGAAATGTGTTGCTTGAGTGAAACTTGAAGCCAATTGTGTTCTTATGTCTTTTCTATGTAATATTTGGGTGTATCAAAAGTATTTTCAGTTTTTGATCAACTGTGAAATTTTTAAAGTTTATATAATGCTCTTCATATGTTATCCATTGATAATCCTAGCTCTTCTGAATATTTTGGGTGATGTTGGTCGAGTTCTCCTCAACCTTATCATAATTGACAATGGATGGTCACCCACTTCTGGGATTTATTTTCAAGGGACAAGTCCCCATCTTTGAAATGCTCAACCCAGTTTAGGGTTGTATATGCAGATATTCTTTTATTTCCTTCCACTTCTTGAATTCTACAAGCAGCTTCAATAGCTTTGAAGCCCAATTTGAAACAATATCCCAAAATTGCCAGAATCTCATTACTTACATCTACCATTGTAATATCTGAAACAAAAGGTACTGCTGATAAGTATTAATAATGATATATATATATATATATATATATATATATATATATATATATATATATATATATATATATATATATATATATATATATATATATATATAATGATATTGATAATACAGTGGAATCATAGATAGTCTTTAGATGTATACATGAAATTAACTTTGGAGTGAAGGTCTCTAAGAAACAAAAATACTCTCGATACACCCCAATATCTAATACTACCTCTATCCCATAATAGTTACATTTAGTATATATACATAGTATATACAAATGTAATAACTATCCCATAATAGTTACATTTAGTATATATACATAGTATATATAAATGTAATAACTATTATGGGATAAATGTAGTATTACTGTTTCTCTTGAATGAGCGCAGCTACCCTTCCTTTATGAATTTGCTGATTTCTTCAATTATTTCTATCACAGCATGCTATTGTCATGAGGGCAAGAAGATGCTTGTACTCAGAAATGTATTTTTCTCAACAAAAGCTAATGCTTCAATGAATTTTTTTTATAAACAAGGAAAGCATAATTCCTGTCTGTATTTTTCAGATGAGAAACCATCGTTATTATGTACTGAGCTATCCAGACTAGTATCCTCACCTTGGTTGTTATAGTCAAAACATTTCAGCCATTGTCAGGCATATTCAGTAACCTTCTGGGAATATTGACACCAGAAGGTTGGAGGGTACAACAGCCAAAACCTTGAGACTATAACAACCAAGATAAGAACACTAGTCTGAGTAGATTAGTGTACATAGGTAAGTCAATAAGTCTGTAATGTGATGATAAAAAATGCTTTCGTTTTCCAAAACAAATTTTTTTTTCAAGATAATCTTCATATCAATGCACTTGATTCACTGATGAATATGAATCTCACAGGTCAAACATTATACAGTGAACATTTCAGATAGATATTCAGCTATAAACTGTGTAAGGCTATGGACTTATTGATCCAACCTCACATAATGGAAAGATTTTTAAATGAAAAAAAAAATTTGAAAAATGGTATAATCACGTCTCTATTACAATTTCAAATTGTTTTACATTTTTCACGATTTACCTTCCCAGAGTTTTTGCATGACACTTTCAATATTTTTTTTTTTCAAATTAATGTAATGTTCAACGCAACTATACATATTCTGAATAAATGCCATACATGTTTTTTCTTTGTATTTTTTTATCCTCCTGAAGATGCTCTTGAAAATAATGAATGGCATCGGATTATTCTGGATGCTTCATTTATATTTCTCTTATAAAGGAAGAAAGATTTCAAAATACTGATGCCAACCATTATTTTCCGGTAGACAATAAAAGAAAAGGCAACGACTAATAATAAAAAAAACTCAAACGTTTGATGGTAAGGAGAAAAAGTAATTGAGAATTCATCAAAGAAAAGGCAGAAAAATACTAAAAAGTCATTTAGAAATTATAAAAGAAAAGGCAGAAAAATACTGAAAATTCATTTAGATTTCATTAAAGAAAAATACTAAAACGTCATTTAGAATTCATAAAAGAATAAGCAGAAAAATACTAGAAGTCATTTTGAATTAGTAAAAAAAAGGCAGAGAAATACTAAAAAGTTATTCAGAATTCATAAAAGAAAAAGCAGAAAAATACAAAAAGTCATTTAGAATTTATCAAAAAGGCAGAAAAATACTAAAATGTCATTTAGAATTCATAAAAAAAGGCAGAAAAATACAACTTGTGAGTCAAGAAAAAGATCATATTTGTATATATTGAAATAATATTCAAATTCTTTGTATCATATGTATTTTAATGATGTCATACAATTCAAACCCTAGAAATATTTATTAAGAACCTTTTTTATGTTTTTCTGAAGATTTTTCAGTGAATAAATCTGCAAGATTTTGTTTTGCTTAAAATATTCAGCTCTTGTTAACTTAATGAAGGGTTGGACTTGTATTTTCATTTTAAAAGATTAAATCAATATCTGGCTTATTGTACTTTTGTGAGTGTGTGTGTGTGTGTGTGAGGAGTATCTGCATGTGTGTGTATCTGCGGGTCTGTGTTTGGGTCTCTGTGTGTTTGTATGTATATCTACATGTGTGTCTATCTATATCAAGTTAGTTGTGTTTCTGTGTTCATCTGTGTGTATCTGTGTCTCTGAGTGTGTTTTCTTGTGTGGGTGTGTATGTGTGTATACAGGTTTGCATCTACAGAAGAAACTACAAGCCAGAGAGGTAATAAGGTGACGAGGTGGGGGGCAAGGGAGACCTGAGAACCGTGCTCTCATAAAATGACTGAAACGACTACTTAGTATAATTGCAAAATTTACTTATTGTCACAGGCATACTTCTGTCACTTTTTTCCTGAGTGCACTAACTCAAAAACTACATATATAGTCAATAAAAGTCAATTGAAAAAAAATTATCTCTTGTATAGTTTTCCTTAATTAACACAATGTTCAGCCCTGTCTTTTCTGTTCCGCTGAGGGATACAACTGACATTGCAAATTTTTTTCCCATGATGTAACTGACATAGTCAAACAATCTGTTCATGTAACTGACACAAATGTTTGGATTTCGTGTGTGATTGACGTAGTATGCTATAATTTTGCTGTGTTCTAATGAAGCAATAAAAATGATGGCCTATGGGTTTATATTCCTAAATCTCTTAGACTTGTGCTTGTCAGGGAATATTACACAGATAAGCTAAATCTAATAAAAGACCATGGGAAATATTGCCAAAACCCGCAGCAACCAGAAGATATTTCAGGAACAGCAGAGATCAATGGAAATACTTAGACAAAGTCAAAATATCAATGTTAACCAACAAAAGACTTTCCACAGTCATGTTGCATCATTCAATCTACAAGTATGATCATTACCAATGTGCAGATGTCTTCTGGCATGCTAAGGAATGCAACTGTATAGAATTATATAAGAATTGGAAAAGTGATAAAAACAAAAACAAAAAATAATGAAAATACGTGTGTGGCCAACAGAATGCTATCCTCCAAGCTCACAGCAATTTAGATATTTATTATCCATGTATATCTAATGCAATGCGTTTATCCATACATTGTATACATGGTGTTATTTTTTATGGCACAACTAAACTAGTATACTTATATCAGCTTTATTTGGTCAATAAAGTAGAAATTATGCTAAAAATTTCAAGTACTTCAGATTCTCTTTTTTTTTTTCTTGCTTCCTCCTCTCTCATTTGCTGTCTCTTAGTCGAAACTCGCTACATACATAACTAAGTTCCATCAAAATGTAACCTTTTGGTGTGGGGGTGTCATGATATTTTTTTCTATTCTATCTATTTCTGTCTTCCTGGCACCCCACAGTTTTCTCTTCATTTCTGCAAAAATTACGAAGAAGTTCAGGGAAATTGGACCCCCATCTCCTGGTTCCGCCAGTGTACTTTACGTATTAATGATAAATGATCCTGATGGATTATTTCATATAACTCAACACCTCTTTTCACTCGCCTTCAAGAAATGACACACAGCAATCTTCATGCTGCAAAGAGAAAACCTGGATCAAGGTTTGTTAAAAATGGAGAATTAGTTACAACACAGACTCATTTACAACGTAGTAGAAAATTATGGACTCTAACTTCTGCATTATAACAGGTCTATAGTGCATAATAAATAGATATATATATTTATTTATGAGAATGAAATAAGTCCTTGATTATTTCTAGCATAGATTTTGGTAGGCATGTAAGACTCGTCAATTTAGCTGAGTCAGAGAGAGCCGCCTGCCAATCAATGTGATTTCAAATTAAGGTAGACAATGTTAATTTTTACTCCCTTAAATTTGATGAGATTTAAGAGAAACAAAGTCAACTCCTGACTTGGACTGGAGTTTAACTGAAAAGATTTAAGAAAAAAAGTTAAGGCAGGTTTTTTTCCTCTATATTCTCTTTTGATTTTTTGAACTTTATTCTACATTAGTTTTCTAAAATCTAAGGTACAAAAAAAAAACATTTATTCTGGTATGTGTTTTTTTCCTGATAATTATTCTCATTATTCTTTACTCTTTTCATTTTGTTAATATATATAGAGTGAGTGCAAATATATTGCAAAATGCTCTTTTCAACATATCCAACTTCAAAAATAATAGAATTTGGGCCAAGGATTAAAATCAAATATTACTAAGATTAATGTTAATGCCACAAGTACAAAAATCAAAGCAAGTTTGAACATGGAAGAGTTTGGGACATAAATCAGAAACTAGCATTCCAAGGGAAATTAGGAATCACCACCACCCAAATTTATTGCTTTATACTCTGTAAATCATGCAGTGATGGTAGTAAAATCATGTTACCTTGATGAAAATACTACCAGTTTAGTTTGAGCTTTAAATTCATGATTTTTTTTTAAACACAGACATAAATTTAGGGACCAATTTATCATAAGCTTTAATTGCAAATTGAGCCCTCTAATAAAAACCTATCTACCTGAAATTTCTGAAAACTAAAAAGCATTTTCCCTACTTATTGAGGGCCATTTTTAATTCAGTAAGGTAGTACTAGAGGGTGAATTGTGATTGATCTAGAATATTCTGGTTCAAGAAATCATCCTAGAGCGATGTTGTCATCATCTGATTGCTCATGGTTCAATTATTATAAGAGACCATCAACCAAAACTGCCAATGTAGTCAACATAAGTTTCTTTGGTTTTCAAGTGATTTTGGCTGGTTGGGCAGCTATGTATGTATCACACCAGAGGTTATGCCAATAGAGTTTCAACAAGTAAACATTTACACTTTATGTCTGGAAGAAAAAATTTATATTCTAAAATCCTCATCCCATCCCAATGGGTTCAATTTACAAGTTTATACTGAAATGATCCTTTGATTGTGCCTAGCAGTATTCATGCTTATTTTTTGAAAATTCAGACCTTTCGGTAACGCAGCACATTTTCCAGTTTTTAATTGATCAACCCCCCCCCCATAGCATGCTGTCAAAAGACATCAGTTGTCTGACAGTTTCTATTGAGTGACCAACCGGACATGTTATTTTTCTTAGCTATATTGATATCCATCTTTGGTCCCAATCCTGTCAATTTTGAAACAGTGTTAGGGTGTTGAAGAGAAATTTTTGCAATGTAGCAGATATTTTTTTACCTCACTGTAAGTACATAATATTTTATCGTAAGTCTTTCTTTATTTTCTTCAGTTTTCCCGCTCTTTCTCCCCTCTTATATTTTGTTTGTATTTAAGTACATAACATTACTTCTCCTTATCTCCTCACCTGCCAGTCTTTCCTTCCTCGTTGTCTCTTCTATCACCTTGATTCAAAAACCGTTTTTACTTGCTAGTATTTTGACTCCAGAGTATACCTGAGTATCGTTTCCTTACACAAGGGTGTTCAACAATGAGAAGATCTACCAAAAATCTTTAAAACACAAAGTAGTTGTCTGGTTAGTCATTCAATAAAAACCATCTTGTGACCCGTTTGGCAGCTTTTACATTGGGGGTGATCAAATAAAAAAAAATTGTATAAAGGGGATGATCAATGAATAAGTTACTTATTTCATCTTTTGTTGGTGTGTGATCACTGAAAAAAGACTGAATTTTTCAAAAAATAAACTTGAAGGCAGCCAGACACAAGCCAAGTGATCAATTTAGCATAAACTTATATTGCAAATTCACAAATCTATTCAGGAGAAATTTTCAAAAAACAAAAAAATATTAGATGGTGAATGTTTGAATTTTCAGCACCTTATGTGTGGCTTGTATGCATAAAACATACATTACCAGCCAGCAAGCCAAACCAACTTAAAAACTGAAGAAAGCTATGTTGACAGTATTGGTTGACAGTTTCTAACAAAGTAACATTAAAGATAAGATGACTGGGAATGTTCTTGTGATACACTCTGGAAAATCTACTCTGTATATCAAATACCAAGCCGTAGTCAATTTGTCAGCCTGTCTTTCAGATGTGAATATCGACCTACACTTCCCTACTAGGCCGTATACCTTCTTCTTTTTCACATTTTCTTCTCTTTTTCTCTCTTTGTTTTTTCTTTTCCCTCTTTCTCTATCTTTCTTTCTGAATTTTTTTTCTTCATTTCCGCGCTTCTTTTTTTTTTTCTTTTTGTTATTTTTTCTCACTCACTTTCCTTCTTTCTGGTAATATCTTTCTTCTCTTTTAGTTGGTAGCTTTTTTTGTTACCTAAGCTGAGATATTTAGGATTTTCTCCTCCAGTAAACTTGGATTTCTTTGCAATACAGGTTGTTGATTATTTTGATTCTTCTAGCTGTTATCTTTTTTTTTTTTTAAGGAGTGGGGAGCTTGTGGGCCTGGGCATGCGTGTTTTTTGGGGGGTTTTCTTACTCCTGCCTTGATCAACAATAACTTGACTTGCAATAACTGGTCAGATATGGTGTGAACCATTTCCAACACTTTCACAACGGAAACTTTGGTCACAGAAGAAAAAACACATGCAGATGCACCCCACCAAAAAACAAGAGATAGTAGTCTGTAAGAATCAAAATGGTAAGCTCATTTGCACCAATGACAGAATTAGACAAAATTCGAAAAAAGAAAATTAAATGGAGGAATCTTAAACTAAATAAAAGATATGCCATGCTTGAAGCAATTTGAAAGAAGCAAGAAACTTTAAAAGTAATGGTTGAGAAAATAGTGAAAAAATGAATGATTTGATCTGTTATATAAAATAGGAAATGAAAAAACAGTTGAGAGAAAGTGCATGTGTAAATAAACTGAATCTAAGGAAAAAAAAAGCAAATAACATTCAAAGGGAAATCATGAATTAGCACCAACCACAGATACTGTATTGGGGTTGATCAATTAAAAACTTGAAATTAGGGGTGATCAATGAATATATTACTTCTCTCTTCTGTTGGGCTATGATTATCAAAAAAAAGTTTGAAAAAAAAACAAACAAGTACAAACTAGTGACCAATTTAGCATAAATTTACATTGAATATTGAATCTTCCTCTGAAAACCTATTTGGAGGGGAATTTTCAAAAAATGAAAATAAATTTCCCCTACTCATTGAGAGGAATGTGTGTGTGTGTGTGTGTGTATATGTGTGTGAAATTTCAAATTTCTACTATAAACGATAACGGCTGAGCGAAGTCCGGATAGATATGTAGATAGATAGTTAGATATAAATGTCAGCAACTGTGATTAAACCTTTCTGTTGTGGGTAGTGGTGATTGAAAAGTTGAAAAGCAACAGAATTATAAGAAAGTTAGTAGAAAGAAAGAAAGAAAGAAAGAAAGAGAATACTAAAATAAAATCGGTAGACACGAGTACAGAGACAAAATAAGAATGAAGGAATTAAAGAAAGAAAGAAAAAATATAGTTTGAAGGAATAAATAGGAAGTAAAAAGAGAAAGAGATAATTTAAGGTATAGAAAGAAAAAACAGAAGAGCGGGAGATACCTAATAAGAACAGTAAAAAATATGATGAAAATAGAATCAATTAGAATTCCAAGGGAAATTATAAATCACCTCCACTTCTATATGCTGCTTTTACCTTATGAATTAAGTAGCAGGGGTGGTAAAATCAAGTTACCTTGGTGAAAATACTACCAATACGGTTTGGATCATAAATTTAAGTTAGCTTTTTTATTAAAATACATGGGCATAAACTAAGTGATCAATTAGTCATAAACTTTCATTGTAAATTGAACCCCTCAGTAAAAACTAGGTGCGTCGGGGGCAGAAGACTAGCAAAATATCAAGTTTGTTCAATGAATGGTTAAGGCTGGTCAAAGTCTAGATAGATACGTAGATAGATTCATATAAATGTCAGAAAGAAAGAGAGAAAGAGAAGAAGAATGAAGGAAGGAATTATTAAAGAGAACAAAACGGCCAAATTTATCAACAAAAAGTGAACCAAGAAGATGTACAGTGAGAAAGAGACGAATAATGCAAAAAAAAGCAATGATAGAAAGAAACTGAAAAGAAAGATAAAGGGAAAAGTATTAAAAAAAACAAAGCAATAATGTAAAAAGTACAGAATCAGGTACCATTTGTGGGAAATTCTGGAAGACAATTTCTGTTCAGTAAGTAAGGAAATAGGAAAGTAAATTTGAGTCTTCCTCTGCTTCAGGCATCAGAAGAATTTTTAGAAATACTACTTCTGTCCCATAATAGTTGTTGCATTTAGTAGCAATTTTTTATATGCAAATGTTGACACTATCATGGGACAGAGTTCAAATGAAAAAGATAGATACAGTTCCCCTTAGGTGACAAAAAAATTAAGGTAAATTATTTCGTTGAAGAATCAGATTGATTCAATTTCACCTCTTTTTGTACAAGGAATCTTTTTCCCTCTTTTCTGTTCCATTCCTCTTGACTTTTTCTCGGCATTCTTCCCAAGAACTGACAAACAGGTCTGGTTAGTTACTCAGTAGAAAGCGTCACAGGATCAACATGCAGTGTTGTGGGTGATCAATTCAAATAATTGGAAAAAGGAGAGATCAACAAATGAGTCACTTCTCTCACTTTTTGTTGGGCAGTGATCACTAAAACAGCCTGAATTTAAAAAAAAAAACATAAGTGAATGCTGCTGGACACAAACTAGAAGATCAATTTGGCATGAATTTATACTCCAAATTAAACCCCCACTGAATACCTATTTTTTTAAAGACTTTTTTTTAGACTTATCAAGGAGTAGATATTGAAATTTTCAGCCCTTAGCTCCATTGTGCACACAATACATACATACATTGTCAGCCAACTAGACCAGCTTAGAAACTGAAGAAACCTGTGTCAATAGTTTGGATGACAGTTTTGGTTGATGGTCTCTAAGTATCTTGCATCTCTGGAAGGTGAAAAACAAAATGAATGAGAAGAACTGCTGACAAAACAAATAGAACAAACTGTTACCCGCCTCTGTTTCATGTAGAAAATACACATTAGTAATATCAGTATTTATATATAGTGCACTGATCACTGTGGCCCAGTGGTAGAGTGCTCTCAGCAAGTTTGTTAGACTATGGTTCAAAGAATGGTGATACTTACATGCTTAAACTAGCGTACACGTGCCATCAAAATGATGGTATGTATGAAATAGATATTATTCTTTCTCAAGTCCTTACTTTTATTTGTAGATGTGAATATTAAATCCGTTGGTTTTGAGCTCAGACTGCACGCAAACCAACTAACGATATCATCTTTAAGAATATTAGTTACACAGAAAAACTTCTTCAAGTTGATTTCGTACCAACATATTTGACCAAAAAATTTAACAAATTTTCTCACTAACCTTTGATATAATCTTCTTACACCATCTTGCTTCCATCAATATTATATTTTTCAAATTATCAAATTAATTAGCCTTGTATATATATAGTTGAGACAAAACCAAACAACATTCAAGCCGATAATGACACCTAAATTGGTTATTCCATCAATATACTCAGACATTTGTTACTTGGCATTCCATGATCAATCAGCCTTCCAAAAGTATGTAATTATAAAGACATCTTGATAGGAACTTATTTTGTTTGGCACTGATGTTACTCACTAGCAGATCAGGTGACCATAGATTGAGCCAAGTAACATCGATGCTGAGTAAAATAAATTCCTACTAAAATGTCTTTGTCATTATCACATTCTCTCTGACATTAATAGATACATGTCCAAACACTGACAGTTCATGTACGTATATTTATCCTTTTTACGTTGTCTAAATTGAATGATATATTAACCGTGTAACGACAGGAGATCATTTCAAATAAGTTTCTGCATAATATGGCGCAATTTA
Source organism: Thysanoteuthis rhombus (assembly GCA_963457665.1). Classification (NCBI taxonomy): domain Eukaryota; kingdom Metazoa; phylum Mollusca; class Cephalopoda; order Oegopsida; family Thysanoteuthidae; genus Thysanoteuthis; species Thysanoteuthis major. The sequence continues at coordinate 11,458,410 of OY735207.1, read as the reverse complement.
TAATTCATTCTGTCGGACCAAATTCGTCCATTTCCCAAGTACATATTTTAGACACTTCAACATACACATATGTATGTATACATACACATACATACACACACACACACACACACACACACACAAAAGAAGGAATAAAATTACTTCTCCAAATCTCCACAGCCTATTCTCATATGCTTGCTTGTGTACGTGTGTCTGTGTGTGTGTAATTTGTGTGTGTGTGTGTGTGTGTGTGCGCGTGTGTGTGTGTGTGTGTAATTTGGAAGGCACTTTACACAAAAAAGCTCTTGTATTACAAAACTGCATAGGAAGAGATGAATATTCTCAAGATCTTTAGATAGACAATTTCCTCCAGACTATTTTAGATTGCAAATTGTTCCAAGTACAAAATTTGGCAGCGTTGCTGAAAACAATACTTTATTCTTATTTCAACTGTTTTGCCTTCCTTCTTGTTTTTTCTCCTCACTAAATCCTATTACAAGCTTTCAATGTCCAACCATTTCTGCACATATCATTCTTCCTTGTTGAACGTAAGCGCTTTGAGCATTGATTTTAAATTGATTCGAGATATGTTAAAGACATTCTTTGTAAGACCAGCTTTCTTTATGGTACCATGATTTTTTATCAAACAATGCTGCATGGGAAAAGATACTCACATGCATATAAACGCAACAAACTCACACATAAGCCACATATACACACACACACACATAGGCCACATATGCACACACACACACTTATGCACACATGCCACATTCATATGCATCCATACATGCACACGCATAACACATACACTTATACAACACAAGTATACACATACAAACATACCACATATTCACATCGAAACGTGTATGCACAGGCTAGATATGCATACACATATACTTACGCACACATACCACATGCACACATCTACATATGTACACATAGGCCATATATGCACACACATCCTACATGCATACATATCACATACACATACATTTATACACGCATACATACTGATACACATGCACACATACATACTGACACACATGCATACACATATACTGAGATACTGCATACTCACATCCCCACATGCACATACTGGCCACACATACACTTATGCACACATGGTCATCTTTAATTGTTGAAAATGGCTAGATTCATCTGAAATGGCTAGAAAATAGCTAAAGATTGACTAAGATTGCTGAAAAATGGTACTAAAAGTAGAGGTGAATGATGAATTTTCATGCCATCAAAACATCATGGTATGGCCCCTCTGATGGTGTTACCTGGATCGGGCAGTGTTTGTGGTTTGGACCATCATTCAATGAAAAGTTGTGCTACGTCTTTCTTTATTTCCTTGAGTTGAACTCATAAATACAGTGCCACCTGAAATCAAACTTTGACTTATCATTTAGTAGATTCCGCTCCTAACTACCTGAGCGTACTTCTAAAATTCTATCGAAGTGTTTTTTTACAAGAGGAAATATACCAAAACAAAAATTCACAAAGGTCCATTGTGGAGTTCAAAAATGGTTAAATTGTCTTTGTTCACAAAATCTAGGATAGTCAATTACAAAATCTATCATGAAAAAAAATAGAGAAAAAGAGTGCCATAAGGAATCAACAAGGTATTTCTGTAAACAAAGGAGTGCCTATCATTTTGTGATGGAAAGTAAGTCTGTCTCACAAACCACTTCCGTTGAATAAGGATTTTGATTTTCATGTGTGTCCCAATATTATGGCTTTGGGCCAGACTGAGCCACACTGGGTGCCTACCCAGGCATGATGGTGAACAGGCTTGCCTCATAAAACAATTCATGAGCGTAGTGAGGTCAATACTCACTTGGTGCCCAATTATTGTGGCCTTGTGCCTGAACTAAGCTAAGCTTCATAAATAACCATAAAGTACAACCATTGTCTTCTAAATTTTAACCTTGGGTCCAGGGTCATTCTTAGAAGTAGCAGGACGAAATTCGAGACATTTTTTGTGGAGGCCCCAGGTTCACACCTAAGGTCTGTAGAATCATAAAGTTTATTATATCTTCATGGTAGAAGGGAAAGCAATCAAAATGTGTGCCTAAAGATTTCAAACAGATAGATTCTAGTGTTGTTCTCTTAATGATTCCCATATTATTGAATTCAAGTTCAGTAAAAGAAATTCCCAAATACAAACAGTATAAACAAACACTATTGACTTTCTGAGAAATCAGAAGAAAGCCAAAATCCTTGCTTTTCTCTGTAAAACCTGCAATGTGTTGTTATGTGTATTCAACTAGACCAGAATAGATTGCCCTAGAGAGGGACTGCCTTAGGCACAGGGCATAATTGAAAGCAATTGGCTCAATTGGATTACAGCTTTCCCATTGGGTTTGTATGGATAAGTTGATACAAAATTTTCCATCTTTTGCATGATGTTAGCAAAATCTTAGTCCCTTACAAGCTGAATGTTTTTAAGATTTTTCTACAACTTTTTATCAATAGTGCCAATTGCATCTATATTAAACTTTAAGTATATTTTATTCTAATAAATCTTTTGCAAAATTGTTATATTATTCATTAAATATAACTTTTCAGCTATTTATCTTCTATATAAAGTCATAAAGTTCTACTCAAAGTCATAAAGTTTTACAGTAAATACTGGAAGATTTTAGCAGATATTTTTACATAGACTTCTATGCAGAGTTAAACTTCCACGTGAAGTCATAAAGTTCTATGCAATCTTCTGTCTAAAGTCTCAGCATTCTCCAAATAACATTATAACTTAAAACTTTCATATGAGGTTAGAAAGTTCTATATAACCTTCTGTATAAATTCATAACATTATTTGGCAAATGCTGAGACTCTGGAGGATAGATCTTTTTGAAAGTCTGAATTAGATCATTTTTCATTTATAAACCAAGTCAAAGAGAAAGAGAAAACAGTAGAGTTGTTGAACTAGATTGAATTTAGCTTCAGAGAAGCTATTTAGCTCATATTTGTCTGAAACTGTTCGTTTTAGATGAACAATTTTCTTTCTTACCTCATAAAACATTCTTGACTTTATACTGATGGTTGAAAGTTATGTTTTTTTTATATTTTAGTCATTATCTCCTGAGTTTTCTCAGGCATGTTATTGAGGTCTAGACTTTTGAACTGACCACTAATGTCTTTATTCCTTTGAACGTCTTGTCCATTCAGATCTTTCCCTGATTGCACAAACACAGAAACACAAACAAACATAGAAACAACCACACATACACACACACACACACGCACACACACACACACACACATACACACACGCACACACACACAGACAGCTTGTTGTTTTTTTTTATTTCTATTTTTATTTATTTGCCCACTTAATGATAGATCTTTATGGTATACGAAAAAAACACATATTTTAATAATTCAGCTTTTTTAAAATCTCAGATATATATATATATATATATATATATATATATATATATATATATATATATATATATATATATATATACATATATATATATGAATGATCAATTTTTAAAAAATTACAATAGGGGTGATCAATAAGTTACTTCTCTCGTCTTTAATTGGATCACTAAAAAAGTCTGATTTGAAAAAAACAAACGTGAATACAGCCAGCCAAAAACTAAGGACCAATTTAGCATAAACTCACATTGTAAAATGACCCCCCCAACAAAAAAAATCTTATTTGGCCAAAGTATTGAAAAACAAAACTTTTTTACTAGACATAATAAGGAAGGTATGTTTAAATTTTCAGTTCTCTTACTTCATCGACGTAGCCTGCACATGTGGCACATACATACATAGCTAGCCAGCCAGACCTACTTAAATACTGAAGAAACATATGTTGCAAGTTTTGATGACAGTTTTGCTTGACTGTTGCTTGAGCTGAGAACCATGCAACGTGCACAAGAGAGAATCAAGCTCAACCTCACATGGAGAGATTACAAAACATCACAATATATTAGAGGAAAAACAGGAGTCAGAGATATCATGGAAACCATTAGAAAGACTCAAATTGCCTTGGCCTGGTCATGTTGCAAGAATGCCAGACAATTGCTGGACATCCTAACTCACAACATAAGTCCCCAAAGATTGTATACAAAACTGTGGCAGCCAAATATGAGATGGTGTGATAATCTATGATGGAGAGGTCTGGCAAATCTTTAGGAAGGTCTATGTCCAACAACAAGGCTGCTGCTGCTGCTGCTGATGATGATGATGATGATGATGATAATGATGACGACGACGACGTCTGGAAAAACATCTCTTTCTTGGTTTTTGAAAATTGCTTGGTCTCTAAATGGGATTTTGGTAAGGGGGTTCAATTTGCAATGTACATTTATGTTAAATTGATACCTTTGATCATCATCATAATCATCATCAGCAACAACAGCAGCCTTTTAAAATCTGTTGTTGGGCATAGATTTTCTTCAAGATCTACCAGTTCTCTTGCTCCAAAATGTCACAGTGCCAAATACCGTCTGAACTAGTCCAAATAATCATGTTGTCTTATTTCTTGCCAGCCACGATTTTTAATATGATCTGAACAGATCCACATAGATGTTGTGAGTCTTGATCTCCAACAGTTGTCAAACATTCTTGCAACATGGTCGTCCTATCACTATTTGAGTTTTCTGATATCTCTTTTGGATATCTTTTACCTCTGTTTTCTTTCTAATATAATGTGCTGTTTTGTGATCACTCCATCCAATGTTAATCATAATCTCCTTGAGTGCACATTGTACAGTTCTAAGTTTGAAAGCCGATCTCTAGGAGGAGTACATATCCCTCGTAAATTTTTCCACATTGATTTCTCCCCACTAGATATTGAGATCTGTAACAGCCTTTGATCATTCAATCAAGTCACATGATTTGAATCTCCTTAACAATCCCCATATTTGTTTCCATCTTTGAAATGGGAACTTGCAGCTTTAATCGTTCTCAAAACTTAGTTCAAATGACTGATTATTTGAATCAAACTATTCATAGTTCAAATGAGGAGATTCAATGCAGCGTTAGAATGGGCGACTCAAGTTCAAATTTGGGCGGTGACTGCTTATGTTCATATTTTTTCTCCTTTGAAATGGAACATGCAATATTAACATTCCAAAAACTTAGTTCAAGTAGGATTTTTTTTCACTGATCTGCCATATTCCTTAGATATTGCACCTTCAGATTACTACTTATTGCAATCTCAGCAGATTTCTCTTATTGAAAAAATTCCAATTCTCTAGAATAGTGCAAAAAGCCCCTAGAGCAGTTCTTCACTGAGAAGGATGAAAAATATTCTGGAAAGATCAAATCATGAAGTGTCCTGAGAGAATGCAAAGGATAGTGGAATAAAACAGTAGAATTAATGTAAAAAAAAATTGTCTTTTTTTTTACTCAATAAACTGAACAATTTTTTTTTGTTACCCAATATTTTTTAGACATGTAAACTATATTCTGAAATGCGATTTGCTCTTTTCTCATTTCCACTATTATTAGCACTCTCCTCTTCAGGGAGATATAGATAGTTACATATCCTTCAATTCTTTTTTGAGTGGTGAAAAAGAATCATGTTTACTAGAAACAATTCAGTTATTCATCATCATCGTTGGACATAGACCTTCCCCAGGATTTGCCACAATTCCATGTTGTGAGTCATGATGTCCATCGGTTGTCTTTCATTCTTAAAACATGGCCTTCCCATTGCCATTTGAGTTCTTGATAGTATCTATGATGTCTCGGACTCCTATTTTCTTCCAGATATACTGTGCTGTCTTTTGATCTCTCCATGTGAGGCTAAGCATGTTTCTCTCATGAGCGTGTTGCATGCTTCTCAGTTTGCGGGTCTGTCTCTTGGTTAGGTTCCATGTTTCAGCTCCATAAGTGACTATCAGGAGAATGCATTGGTTGTGTACTCTTCTTTTTAGGATTATTGGGATAGTCTGGTTTTTGAAAGTTGAGCTTGCTCTGCTGAAGGCTTGCCATCCTAGAGTGATTCTTAGCTTGATTTCCTCCTCTTTTGAGGATCTCCAGTTATTATTGTTGTTAAATGTGCCAATGTAAAAGGACAGCAACAATGTATCAAATTTTTTGCAAAGATTCATTCAGTTTCCTTCTATGTCACCAGAAATAGACTAGCAAAACAGTTTTGTCTTTAAAAATGAATCATCTTTACCAATTATAATAATTGCTAGTAATTTGCTTTTCTTTTACTGCCAATGTATCAGATATCATAACCTCAGAAACCCTAAACTACATAATTACCTATAATAAAATGCTTTGGCATTATTTAGTTGGAAAAAGCATCAGAGTTTCAAATTAATTGTTCTTGATCATTTCAACACCTTTGAAACTACTGTTTCTTTCTCGTCTTTGTTCAACCTGTTGGCTGCCAATTATGTTTTTTAACATTGTAACTCCTGTACCAGGTTTTCTTGAGAAAAAAAATTGATGAAAATAGAAAGTCTTTATTACATGTTTGAAACAGTTTTATTTTCATACAAATCAATTGATACGTACAACTAGCCCTGTAAGTCTTTTTTTAAAAGTAACTTGACTGTCGGTCAAGTTAGAGGGAAAGCTAACTCACCCCAAAATAATTTGTCTCGACCAATCCAAAAATATCTATATGTTAGGAAAATTATCTAAAATACTTCATGTATTATTAAGCCTTCATTCACTGCATGCCATTTCAAAATATAACAAAAAACATAAAAAACATTTTATTGAATAATAATTATATTAAATTAATTTTATCCACAGTTCATTTTCAGTTGAGATATAGCTTTTCTATCTTGAACATTATTCTCCATGTAAAAATATCTGACCCTCATGGAGAAATATCTAGACACATCCAATAACTAAAATATATCTGAAAACAATTTCTCATACCTAATTGCAACAGAAAATGTCTAAATTTAGAAATAAAATACCTTAGTTGGCAACACTGACGATTGTGTCTTTGATCTTTTTGGTTTACCTTTCCTGTTATGGCTAAATTACATAGGATACACCTGTTCTCATCCAATCATTGAAGGCAAGCAATGTTAAACTTGGTCATTACCCAGATGGGTGACCATCTGGGAATACTAGTGCCATATGCTATAACAAGATTGTTCTAAGGCTCTCTTGACCTATGCTTTACCACTGATTTACAGAATATGTTGTCAAGCAGGCACCAGACTATGCATCTGGTTCTTTCTAAAGCTTATGATAGTGTGCTCTCCAAGGAGCCTCCGTGCTCGTATTATGTGGTAGTGATCATCTTTATCATCATCATCACCTTTCCTTTTCCTCCACATTGAATGAAGACCTTTCAAGGTCAGGTAACCAAAATTTGCAAAGAAAAAAGTTACAAACAAGAATACCTCAACATTGTCGCCTTTAAAGTTTGTATGAACACAAATCTATTAGGGGTGTTTATTTCCACTGTGTTTGTCTCTTATAACGATTTTATTGAATATTTTTTCAAAATTATAAAAGTGCGATAAATATCCTTTTTCTTTTTCAACTCGACCAGCAGTCAAGAAAACTGAGAAATTTACATGCCCGAGAGAGAGTTGACAAGAGAATATCTAATAAATTTAAGATTGGCATGTCCATTAGGTGGAACTAAATGGTTGCCAAGAAGCTCATCCCAAACTGAAAAAATAGTTGTTAAAATACAACCAGGTTTGCAAATTCCAAGTCTTGCCCACAACAGATGAAACTCAAGCAGTTGTCCTATATAATGTGATGTATGTATAAATGTATGTGAAACAAAAGAGAATTACACACTATTTTTAGACAAATTATCTTATCCGTGCCAATGGGCTGATGACTCGCAGAGATGAGTTTTCTCATCCGTGGCAATGAACGGATTAAAACTGCTAATTTGTTTCCTCCTCTTTCATATTCTTTAATTACTTTTCATTCCACTTTTCTTATTCTTTTTTCTTTTCTATCCTGCCCTTCTTCTGTGCCTTTCTTTCTTCTTGTCTCTTTCGTTCACTTTCTTTCTCTTTCAATATTTTTGCTTCTTCAGGTTTTCATTTGTTCTTCTTTCTTTCTCTGATGACATGCTATGGTGCTTCCTCAAGGAAACATTCATTTTTAATTTCTGCAATTAATATTTCATACTTTCAATCAATAAGACCTTCCTCTCCTCAGGGAATTTGTCAGTTTGAAAAAAACAGTCCATTTTCGTAAGGTTTTAGAGAAAGTACAGAAAATTAATCGTAAAAATGTTTTTAACTTTTTTAAGGTAGGACTATGACATGTCAGAAGTGCTAAAGAAGGAAAGAAGAACAAATGAAAACCTGAAAAAGCTTTCTTTCCTTCCTTCCTCATCTAATTTCATTTTACCTTTCAATTTATTCTTTCATTTTTCAGTGTCTTTCTATTTTATTTTTTCTTCTTTTTCTCTTTTACTTTTACCTCTCCTTCTTCTCTGATTTCTTTTTTTTCTACTCTTCTCTTTCATTTTTTTCTTCTTTCTTGTTCTTCTTTTCTTTTCTTCTTTACAACTTTGTTTTTGAACCAACATCCAAGAATCAAGCCTAACATTCCCGGGGAAATTATGAATTACCGCCAAACATATAAGCTGCTTTTTACCTCATAAATGTAGCAATGGTAGTGGTAAAATCAAGTCACCTTGATGAAAATACTAAAAGTATTGTTTAAACCATGAATTAATGATTTAAAAAGAAAAGGAACATGAATATGAATTAAGGGACCAATTTGTCAAAAACTTAGATTGAACCATCCAATAAAAACTTGGGAGTGGGGGTCAAAAAGCAAAAAAATCCATTGAGGGACGTTTAAGTACAAAATTTCAAGTTTCTTCTGTGAATGGTAAGGGCTGGTCGAAGTCCAGATATATAGATGCATACATTGATACATATAAATGTCAGAACTCATGAATAACTTAAACTCAGCAACAGTGTTCAAACTGATCTGTTGTGGGTTGTATGATCAACAGTCATGACCTTACTTCATTTGTTATTAGTCTAGCTGTGGCTTTCCCATTAGTTTCATTAGTATTAACTGTAGAAGGTGACAAGTGTAATACTTAACCATTGCAAGATAAAGTTTTTGTCCATTACAAGACGAATCTATGATTCCCAGATAGAACTGAGTTGGCACCAATTGCAATAATAGAAATCTCATTGAGTTAGCCTTAGGAATGCAATGAAGGAAATTCTTGTCATTCGCAGTTAATGGGTTAATAAGCATCAACTAAAAAGTAAATCTGGCTGCAACCCTACAAAACGTTTGAAAATTCAGAATGATTTTTGTTCAATTCTAACCAAAACCAAAAAACATGAAAGAATTGGAAGAAAAAAAAGAAAAGTCACACATTCGCATCTACTGCAGCAGTCCAAGAGATATTGACCTCACAATTTATAGAACATAGCCATATTTATATAATTGCTCTATAGGAAATCAATACTGACTAACGTCTGCAATTTATGCTTTATGTCGACGCTAAAGTGAGAGCGGTTCACATATTATGCTACATAGAGTGATCTGTCCTGTGTCTGCTAGGTTACAGCCCTATCAGATATTCATATGCACACACATACACAGGAAGATAACTCGGGCAAGGGATATTACCAAGCAGCTCTCTAGAACATCATTAAAAATCTGTTGGCTTAAAGTAATTTCTTGAGTATAGTATGCATCTTTGCTACTACCTCAGTCCCATAATGGTTGTTATATTTGCATATATAGATAAATGTATAAATGTAATAACTATTATGGGACAGAAGTAGTATCAAATATGAAGAATTCAGTTTAATGTTATAGGATTTTGAATGGAAAAAAATCCATGATGTTTATTGTACAAAAGAATAAAATCCTTAATTTTTGTCGGTTTATAGGAATTTCTTGATTATAGTATCCATCTTTTCTATTAAATACGAAGAGATATCAATGATTTAATCTAAAGGAATGGGGTTTTGCTTGAAAAAAAAATCATTGTGTTGATTATACTAAAGATAAGGAAACCATTAATTATATGCCAGCAACAAAAACTGTCAACGTAGTTTTCTTCAGTTTCCACGGTTGGTCCAGCTGACTATATTTGTGTGCATGTATTATGGAGTTAGAAGGCTGAAAATTTTAAAAAATTATACCTTACTATGTCTCAAAAAAAACATTTTTTTCATCTTTGAAAATCATCATCCCAAACAGATTTTTAATGGAGGTTCAGTTTGTAATGTAAGCTCATTCTAAATTGATCACTTGGTTTGTGTCCACTTGTTTTCTGAATGTTTTTTTGTGAGAAGCGATTTATTTATTCATCATCTCTTTTTCCAAGTTTTTAATTGATAACCCCCAACATGGCATGCTACCAAAAGACATTAGTTAGGTGATAGTCTCTATTGAGTGAATAACCATACCTGTTTTGGTTGGTATTGGAAATTTTTTTAAACATAGTTAGCATTTTCGCTATTGAATACTGATAAATATCATGGAATTAATCTAATAAAATGGAGTTCTGCATGAGAAAAAAAAATTTAATATTTATTACATAAAAACACGGTGAGATTATTAATTTCCATTGGTTTATAGCAATTTCTTGAACAAAGTATACATTTTTGCTATTTAATATGGATACATAATAATGAATTAATCTGATGGAATGTGGGTTTTGTCTGGAAAAAAATCTGTGATGTTTATAATAGGAAAGATAATGAAAAAGTTAAAAATCAAAGTTAAATTTATGGTATACAATGTAATTGAGAGTATTTTATATTCATGAGTATTGAACAACCATAGTCATCAAAGATGGCAAAAGGTTCTATCCTTTTATATGTTTACATATGTTTGTTTGCTTGTTTGTTTTTTCCATTTCTCCTAGCTATACCATTTTGTCTACAGACTTGAAAATGGCATCAGTAATCCACTAATACCCTCCTAAAAATGTTTTGTTTTTTTTTAATTTTGGGGAAAAAAAAAATTTTGACCCTTTTTGAACTTCATTCTAATGGATTTATTGTTAACATCTAGATTCTCCAGAACTAGATCATTCTGGATGTCTTTTTTACCCAAATTTAGATGTTTTCCAGCTATGTCATGAATAGAGAGATGATTAATTATTAGACTGTGCTCCTTGTAGAATTTTGTTGGTTTCAAAGTTAAAAGGTATTTTATTTTGTTTTTGTAAATACTGAATTTCTGACTCATAGAGGAGGTGAAACGGGATATGTAGTTTTGGATTAATATTGTATGGATGAATGAATTTGGTTTTGTTTACGTTTTAGATTTTAATGAAACAAGGGAGTTTGACCCTAACACAGCCAAGCTTACATTTATAATATATTTTATTAGAAACCAGCACCTAAAAATGCCGCAAAAACAATCAATATAGGTTTCTTCATTTTTTAACTTGGTCTGGCTGGCAGACTATGTATGTATTGTGCAATACAGCAAGAAGGCTGAAAACTTATGCATCTACTCAACAAACTTTTCTTTAGACATGATAGGAGGATCAATTTATAATTTAAGTTTATACTAAAATGGTCTCTTAGATTTTGTCCACTGTGTTCACGCTTGTTTTTTGAAAATTCAAAAGGTGAGAGAAGTAAATTGTCCATTGATCATCCCTTTTTCCAATGTTTTAAATAATCACCCCAGGATATTATACAAGTAATTAAGCAACAAAAATGGAGATGGGCTAGATGCTTAGCAAGGAGAAATGAAAACAGATGGAGCAAAAAGCCAGTCAATTGGTGCCGATGGGACAGTAAACACAGTCAGAAAAGACCAGACATGAGATGGAGAGATGAGATAGAAACGCTTGATGATAAGACATGGCAGAGCTTTGCACAATTGAGGTGGCTATGGAAGGATAGGGAGGGCCTTTCTTCAGCAGTAGACTTATAATTGCTGTTTTCTATGAGTGTGTTTTTTTCTGTTTGGACCTTTCCTTGTGCAGGCTTCTTTCTGTTTGGGTTCTTTTCCATGTGGGCTTTTTTTCATGTGAGCTTTTCTCTATGTAGACTTTTTTCTGTGTGGGTATTTTTCCAAGTGGGTTTTTTCCTGTGTGCATTTTTCTGTGTGGGAATTTTCGTGTCGGATTTTATAACGTGACCATTTTTCAAGTTATATCCAAACTACCATAATATTTATATGTAAAATTAATAGAAAAATATCCTTTTATTCTTAGAGCTTTTGATAATTCTAACAAAAAAGGTTGAAGCAATCCTTCAATTCAAAGCTAGGTTAATAACACTAGTCAGCACTCCAAAATACAAATTATTTCATGATTTAGTAGATTATCAGGGTACCATTTTATATCCCTCACAGCATTTCTTGGGGTTACTTAGCTATGCTTTGACAGATAGACAGATACTAGTTGTCAGAGGTAAATAACATTCAAGCAGTAAAAGATGGTGAAAATTGGAGAAGATTCTCACATGTGAAGAAATTTAAAAAGTTGGTAGTTGTATATTTTTTTGTTTTCGTCTTTTAATCAAGAGAGATAAGATAATGATTTTCGATCTTACATCATAAATCTTTCAATTTGAACATTGAAATCTAGACCCCAACAAGCATATGACAGGTTGTACTGGGTCATATGGTACCAGCAATTGAAAAACTCAGACCTGACATATTGCTGAGGTAGTTTAGTGCTAATACACTACCTGAACCAGAGTTTGAACTTAGGTCACCAATTCTTTTTACATGCTGTTAAGCTCTTGGTCAACTTTGCACCTCCTGTAGTCAACATTTACACCCACCAAGGGATCTAAATTTTCCTTTGAAGCAAAAATGAAAGCAGATTTGCTAAATTTTTCCTGGAAAAGCTTATAAAATATGGAACAACTAGAAAGTGCTCAGAGAGTATATAACTCTGCTAAAATCATACATGATCTGAAAACTGTAGCAAAATGAACAATTAAAAAAACAAGGCAAAAAAATGTACAAATATACAAATATTGAGTTACTTCCTTGAAAAGTTGAAATCTGGTCTCTTAATTGACTGTTTGTTTTGAACCTCTTTTCCTGCAGAACAGCAAAAATATCTTTCAATCAAAAATAAATTTCTTCATTCTTTTAATTTTAGTATATTCATCCATACACCAAGACCCCCACCTTCTACACAATTTAATTGAAATTTGAAAACTTTTAGAAATGTTATGTGGACAGACAGACAGACAGACAGACAGACAGATACTAGTTGTCAGAGGTAAACAACATTCAAGCAGTAAAAGATGGTGAAAATTGGAGAAGATTCTCACATGTGAAAAAAATTTCAAAAGTTGGTGGTTGTTCTAAATTTTTTTTTTTGTTCTTGTCTTTTAATCAAAGAAAGATAAGATTATGATTTTTGATTTTATATCATAAATCTTTCGATTTGAACGTGGAAACCTAGACTGGCCCTTAGCAAAACAGACAAGATCAAATGAAAGAACTAAGACTAGTGCCAAAGAATTTGTTTATAATTTCTTTGTTGATTTGTTGATAGCTTTTTCATCTTGAATATATGTGTATGTGCGGTTGCGGTTGCTCCTACACCCACCTCATCTTTTCTGTACCAGTCTCTCTCCTCTCGAGAGAGAAAAAGGTGAAGGTTTTATACATAGAGAGTTACCCAATGGTTGCCTTTCATTGGTAGACAGAGTAGATCATAATTCATTTACAAATTATCAAATTAAACAAAGATTCTCCATGAGTTTTTCTATATTATGCGTGTGTCTGTGTGTACATACACCTTCTTGTTTTGTTTATGTATAGGTATGTATATATGTATGCATGAATGTTTGTACATATGAAGTGGTTTCGGAAACTTCCTTGACTCAACTGACTAGCTGGCTGGTTGGTTGGCTTGCTACCTATATCTAATTGTACCATACATACAGGCTGCACCAATGGAGCTAGAGGGCTGAAAATCTTGACATTTAGTCCCTATTATATCTAGGAAGAATATTTTGGGGCTTTTTTTTGGCTTTTTAGGTTGGAGGGGGTCCAATTATATTGGTTTTCAGGGGAGAAGTTCAATTTACAAAGTAATTTTATGCTAAACCGGTCCCTTAATTTGTGTCTGGCAGCATTCACACCATTTTCTTTTTGAAATTCAGATTCTTTAACGATCACTACCCAACAGAAGGCGATCGAAGAAACTTATTCATTGATCACCCCTTTTTTCCAATTTTTTAATTTATCACCCCCAACACAGCATGCTGCCAAAAGACATCGGTTGCAAAACAGTTTCTATTGAGTAACAAACCAGACCAGTTTTATTGGTTTTTTTAATGGTACTGTCCCAGCTTTTCCCCCTGCAACTCTGGTAACACACTGTTCTTCCTGTTGGAAGTGAAATAAAGGAATATCATGAAACTAAAAAATTATATAACTATGGAGGCGTTTGAAATAGTAGAACCAGAAGAGATAGTTACTGAACATCTGAAGAGGTCAAATTACAATTCAAGATACTTTAAACGGAACGGAATGGTATAAAATTAATAATAATGATAGCAAGAAAAATAACAAGACAATCAAATGGTAGATGTATCAGAGAGAAAGTTAAGAGAAAAAAAACTGGGAGATAAAAGTTATAAAAAGATTATTCTAAATTAATAAAGGGTCAAATCGAAGTTTGAAGTATCTGAAAAACTAACGCAAAAATAAATGAGCTGAGGTAGGTATTTATAGTAAGGATGGGGCAGAGGAAAAGAAAAATGGAGTTTGCTTTGAAATCTAAATTGAGAAATTATGAAACCTGGTGGGTTGGAGTCAGAAGGAGGAAAAGAAATTGGAAATTTATTGGAAAGGTACTACAGATTTTGTAAAGTTAATGATGATAAGAAAAAAACAAAAAGGTAGCAAAGTTTTGGGATATAGTGTTTTACATTTTTCTTTTCTACTATGGGAAAATGCATTTTTCTCTTTATAAAATTCTCCTGAAAATTTTCAAAAAGGATTAGAAAAATATATAAAATACACATCTCAAAATAAAAGAGGAAATAAGTCACTTATTTAATCTAATTAAATTTTACCCAAAGAATTTCATCATTCCATTTTTGCGAAAATGTGATATCAGCTATTTATAATATTGAGTAAGGTATGGTTAAAACTTATTTTATAAGTAGATTTTATTTTTCCTTTTAGGAGAATGGTAGTGATATACATGCATTTATATCTATATATACATGATATTCAATTATCTATAACTAGTAAATGAAACGGTGAAACATGGATTTATTTTAAAATTTGGGAAAAAAATTAGGTCTGGTTAGTTACTCAATAGAAACTGCCATGTGACCAATGTCTTTTGGGAGCATGTTATGCTGAGGGTGATCAATCAAAAAATTTGAAAAAGGAGCAATCAATAAGTGAAATTACTTCTTGGGGCTACAACCTTAGAAATTTGCACGGGTACAGCACTAGGCACCGTCTAAAAATGTTCTTTTTAAAAGAAAAAAAAAAATCACTAATTAAGATTGAATTTTCCAGAAACAAGCAATAATACTGATTGATACAAATAAAAGATCAATTTAGCAGAAATTCACATTGCAAACCAACCCCCACCCACACTAAAAACTCATTTAGTAGTGAATTTTCAAAAAAACAAAAATGTGGTTTTTATAGACATAATAAAAAGTTAGTGCTTAAATTTGCTTCCTTCTAGCTTCATTGGTTCAGGCCTTATATGTGATATGTGCATACGTAGCCAGCCAGACTTACTTGAAAACTGAAGGAATCTATGTTGATAGTTTTTGGTGACAGTTTTGGTTGACGGTTATGATTATTATTAGATTAGTCTAGATATTTAAAAAAAATGAGAAAATTAGTTGGGTATTCAATTTGATTTTATCCAAAGAATATTAGCATAATATTAGCACAAATCAAATAGTAACTATTAATAATATGGCAATGGGCTGGCCATGTTGCAAGAATGGCAGCCAACTGATGGATATTACGATTCATGTCATGAATCCCCAGAGATCACATGTGCAACCAAGGCCAGCTGAGCACTTGCTGGAGAGACAAGCTAGTCAAATGCAGAAAGTGCTGGCCCTGTGATACCCACAATAGAGAAGTGTGGCAAATCCTGGGGAAGGTCTATGTCCTATGACAGATGTTAGGAGACTGATGACAATGAAAAGTTGTTGCTCTCTTTGCAGAGACATTGAAAAATATTGCAATATGTCTGCATCTCTTATTCTAATTAATTTTTTTGGTATCATTTAAATGAAAATTAACAATATTAGAAGGGAATATAAGAGGAGACATAATACAAACATTTGAAATGAAAGACATTGGAAACATTCCAGCCAAAAATTTATCTATGATGAATAGAAGAAAAACAGAGAATATATATGACAAACGTTACAGAAAAAATTCACAAAAGGATTTCTTCTCACAAAGAGTTGTCAACAATTGTAACAAATTAATGAATTATAATCCAGAATTAATAGAATCTAAAAAACAGTGAACAACTTTAAAAGTGGATATGATAATCACATGACTAACGAATAATAATAGCAAATTGAACATTTTTGAAAAAATAAGAATAACAAAACTCTCAAACAAAGAACTGAGATACAAGCACAAATATGTGTAAAAATGTTATTTGACATTTCTATACCATTATTCAATTTAACAAACTCAAGTATACATTTAAAAGGCCTTCTAAGTAGCTTTTTGCTATGAAGAACAGCCAACCCTATGTTTTCTGACTTGGAGATTTGTCTTGGTATACAAGCTGCCAAGGTCTTAGTGTATTGTATGATATATATGCCAGACAGACTTGAAATCTTTCTTTTTTTTTTTAAATGCAAATATCAAACAACTCCCAATGCACTAGAATTATGACTAGGAGACTGTCTACCAAAGTTCAATGTAGACAGTTGTGGAGCTTTAATAAGATGTAGTGAGTGGTAGTCCCTTACACCCTTGTCAACCATTCAACTTATATATGCCGTTTCAAAAAAAGATACAATCATCTTTTTCAGCTAAAAACTATTTTTCAAAAACACAAATCCCAAAATATTACTAAAAGATGCTAATTACATATGCATTTTAACTTTACAATAGATGTTGAAGTGATTCCATCTAATATAGATGCAGATTTGAACCTATTTCATTATATAAGCATTTCATGACATTGGAAAATGATATAGATGACACAGCACAAAATAATGGGTGCTCGAATTAGGTTAGTGTAAGATGCAATCATTCAAACAGCTAAATATTGTCATCTCTGAGTACACTGATGCCACATGACTAATATCATAGCATAAAATTTACGTGCGCATAAATCCTACCTTCTTATCCTCAGGGTCCCATCTTTTATGATACACCCTGTTGTTAAGCATTTACAGTATTTAAGTGTGGAACTCTTTGATGGTGTAAAATGTTCATTGATTTCAGCGATCAATACCATCAGATAGTAATCTTGCCGATCAATACCATTTCTCTTATCAGAGAGACAGAATCTATTACATTAATAGTTTAAGAGGAAAAGAAATGTCCTATTTTTGAAAAGGAGGCGTGTTTATTGGTTTTTAAACATTGAACATAGAGGTTGAAGGAAAAATATAAATTTTATTCAAATTTCAAAACTATTGTTGTTTTTTTAATGTCTTGGAAAGGAAGTTAGTTCAGGCTGTAAAAACAAACATTTCAAAAAAAGAGTTTCAAGCATATGATATTTTCTTTAATGCATATCTGTAGAAATATATGCGTAAAATTTGATTCTACTAAAAGAGTATTAGTTTTTTAGGATCAACATGTCTCTGTTTTTGTATGAAAATATGTACAGTGAAATATGTACCATGAAAATTCAAGAGATGCACATTTACAAACTTTGCTTATGAAAGAATAATAAATAGGTACGTGTATATATTAATATTTACATACATACATACATATTTATGCATATGAAAAGGCTAAAATAGATTGACAGATAGACAGGTCTAGTTAGGCATTCAATAGAAACCATCATGTGGCCAAAGTCTTTTGGCAGCATGCTATGTTGTGGGTCAATAAAAAACATAGAGGGAACGAGTGATCAATCAATAAGTTACTTCTCTTGCCTTTTGTTGGGCAGTAATCACTAAAAACCCAGAATTTTCAAATACATGAGGGCACAAACTAAGGACCAATTCAGCATAAACCTACACTGCAAATTGAACCCCCAACATAAAAACTACTTCGGGGGAAAGCTTTTTAAAAAAAATGATGTTTTTTTTAGATATAATGATGATTTAGATTTTCCACCCACTAGTCCAATTGATGCAGCCTGTATGCGTGATACATACATAGCCAGCCAGACCAATTAAAAAATGAGAGAAAGATGTTAGTTTTGGCAACAGTTATAATTGACAGTTTCTAATACATGGATAGATAGATATGACCAGATAAATAGAGGGATATTACCAAAGAGATAGATATCACCAGATATGAACAGATAGATAGATAGATATGACTAGACAGGCAAAGAGAAATTACCAGATAGATAGATAACCCCAGATATGAACATAGATAGGTATGATCTGATAAATAGATAGATAGATAGATGGATAGATGGATGGATAGATAGATAGATAGATATGACATTAGATAGACATGACGTGATAGATTGAGAGATAGATATGATGTTAGATAGATATGACCAGATAGATAGATATCACGAGATAGATTGATAAATATCACCATATCTAGAGACAGATAGATAGATAAATATATAGATAGATAGATATGACAAGATAGGCAGAGAGATATGACCAGATAGATAGATACCCTAAGATATAAACTGATTAATAGACAGATAGATAGTTAGATAGATAGATATGACATCAGATAAATATGACCAGATAGATAGATAGATGTGGTATTAGATAGATATGACCTGATAGATAGATAGATAGATAGATAGATAGATAGATAGATAGAATGTTAGATATGACTAGATAGATATCACCAGATAGATAGATATTAATCGATAGATAGATACATATCACCAGATATGAAGACAGATAGATAGATATATATGACAAGATAGAATGCCCTATGGGGAGCTATTTATTCTTGCAGATTTTTTGATTATTCATTAAACCATCCCTCAATCTTTTCCATTAACATGTCCTATTTTCAGACTAATCAAAAAAGATATCTACATATATGCACATATATATATTTCTCTCTCTCTACATACATATGCATGAGTGTAGCATATACGCGTGTGTGTGTAAGAGTGAGAGAGAAAGAGGGAGAAGTGACACAAAATGTTTTAGGAATTTTACTAAGAAAAATAATTGAATATTCTGACACCTAGTTTTCACCATCTCCTTCTAAGTAGTCCACTGGCTCACAAAGTCACACTGATCGACAAATGACGTTCCATTACAACTTTGATCGCGCTAACCTATGCCATTACTTACGGGCATGCCTTCCTATCTTACCTCTCCATCTCTTGATCTTGTGGTGCGGTCTTTTCATTCTGCATAAATGATTCCATGGACACCAATAGGTTAATATTTTGCTCCATCCATGTTCTTTTCTGGCTAAGTGTCCAGCCAATTTTTTTTTCTCAATTACTTGTATGATATCCTTCACCCTGGTCTATTCTCAGACTAAGATGACCTCTTTCAATCTCTTAAAATCACCATCATCATCATCATCATCATCATCATCATCATCAATCTTTTATTGTCTGTCATTAGACAAAGACTTTTCCCATTATCGCAATACCTCTCTATCATGGGTGTCATGGAGTCAATATTTTCTGAAATGTCATATACAGAACATTTTGTCAGAAGAAATCTAATTGATTATTGCCCAAAACAGTGAAGTCGGAATTTGAGATAAGAGGAAGGGTTGTAGCTGTGCAGATCATGGCACTTCTGTGTTCTTGTAGAATACTGAGAAGGGTACTGGAGATTTGAGATTAAGAATCTCTCAGACTCCAGTGATGATCACCAGACAACTGGTGTGAACACACTGACACATGGACCGCAGCATTGCTGCGGACTGTGTGGATGCTGAGAGGAGAGCTGGAAACTTGAGAAGACATGCTATCACTCAGTCCTCTGCAATGAATACCAGACATATAATGCTAACAAACTTCTAATAATATTAATAATGAAAGTATTGGTAACCAAGAACAATTTCATATACCTATTAATAATAGCTCTTAATGATTTTTTATTTCTGTTAATGATGGCCCAAAATAATTCTTTATTTCTACTAATGGTGGATAATGGTAACTCAGAACAATTGTATCTCTATTAATGGTAGCTCAGAACAATTCTCTAACGCTGTTAATGGTTGCCCAGAACAATTCGGGTGCCTATGCCTGAGAAAATTGAAAAATGTCTACCTTTATAGCTGATAACATGAAAACTGAAAAGAAACTAAACAGTGCTTTTTTCTCGGTCATTAAAATTTATTGCTTTCATACCTCAAAAAATGACTCCATACTTTATCAGACATTCTAAACAGCTCCAAAAAATGTACCGTTTAGAAATGAAACTTTTGCATCTAGTCTTCACCTAACCATTTATTACCAACAGATCTAGTTAGTCCTTCAATAGAAATGGTCATGTGAGCATGCCATGTTGGGGGTGATCAATCAAAAAATTGTACTTAGAGTGTATGTCAATCTATTTCAGAATTATTTGTAGATATTTCATTAATGTATTCCTTGATCTTACCATTCTATTGTTAAAAAGGAGTTTTCTGATATCCTGTCTACTCCTATTCATTTCCACCATATATGCATGACCTCTCGGTCCTTTGTACTCCTATTTTTGGTAAAAAATACACAAAGATTTACTAATTCAATACCACTCATAATCTCAAACATTTCTATCAAGTCTTCCGGATCCCTCTTTCTTTTCAAAAATATCAACACCAACTACTTTAACCTATACTTTTTGATTCTGGTACTAACTTTGTTGTTCATCTCTGGACTTTTGATAAAGGAGGTTTATCTTTCTCTAAATACAGTGACCAGGTTTGTGCATAGTATTCAAGGTGTGGGCAGACATGTCTTATATAACACAAGGAACAATTCTTAGTCCATATAAGTGAAAGTATGATCAATCAGTCACAGTACTCTGTTTGTCTTAGTAGCAGCACTGGCAATATGCTTTGAAAATAATAGTTTATCATTTATTATGATAAGAAGATTCTTTTTATTGTTCACTATAACTAGTGTATTTTCATTCATTCAGTAATCATAACATAGCACCTTACTTTCATCTTCATCAAAAGCCAATAACCATTCTCTTGACCATAACATTAAACTATTTAGCTCTTCCTGAACTCTTGGTCACTCAGATTGGATGGTACAATTTTGTATCACTTGGAAAATTTCTACAATTCATAGACATTTTTCCAGGTAGATCATTAATAAATAATAAAGATATTATCGGTCCAAACACTGATCCCAGTACCACACCCTTACTTACACATCCCCTGTCAGATTTAGAACCATTCACACAGACTCTCTGTTTCTTGCCCCAGAGGAAGTCTTATAGCCAACAATCTAAATTCCCAGCTTCGGCCATACCTTTGCAGTTTGTGAATTGGTCTGCAATGAGGAAGTGAACCCAAAGAATCTTTATTCAACTTATAAGCCGTTAAATATTGTATCCTTTATTACATGTTCTTGATGGACGAGTTGAACAGTGATTTTAAATCAAAGAAAAGGCATATCTCCTAAGTATTGAAAAATGTCAAAATCAATGTAGTCAGCATCAACAAAGGTTTTTTCAGTTTTTAAGTTTGTCTATTTGGCTGTATTGTGGATAGAGGTGACCCCAATGGAGCTAGAGGTCTGAAAATGCGAACATTTATTCCTAATATCTAAAAAAATGATTTGGTTTTTTTTCTTTTCAAATTCCCCCTGAATAGGTTTTCAGTAGGTGGTTCAATTTACAATCTAAATTTATTCTAAATTGATCTCTTAGTTTGTGCCTGGCAGCATTCATGCTTGTTTATTTTGAAAACTCGGACTTTCTTAGTGATCACTGCCAGACATAAGGAGAGAGAATCAAGTAATTCATTGATCATCACTTCTTCCAAATTTTTTTAATTGATCACCCCCAACACAGCATGCTGCCAAAAAACATTGGTCATCACTGTTTCTATTGAGTGATTAACCAGACCTGTCTACAAACCTTCTGGCTCTGTGTGATTCTTCCTTCATTATTTTTGTGTTTTTTTAATCTAAATCTTTGAACGTAATCAACACTTCTAAAACTATAAAATATATTATCAACACCGAAAACCAATTATTCCAACATTGAAACCTGATATAAACAGAATAATATCTAATGACTGCAGTAAGAGATACACAGGAGAAACATCAATAATTTCTAAAATGATAATTTATGAACACAAAGGGGGCGTGAGAGTAATTGATATACCAGATGCACTCATGGTCCATCAAAACAAGGAGAACAATTTTGATCCAATGATGAAGTATAAAAGAAGGTATAATAATTTTTCCAATATTGTTATTTCATTGGGACTGGTCAGAAAATACTTTTCCTCTGTTACGGAAATATATATAATGATTGTATGTTTCACCTTTCTGATAGCACAAAACCTTATTTCTTAGAGTAACCAGATATTTCTAATATTGTTTCATCTAAACTTACCTCTTTAAAAGCCTAAAGAGAAAACTTGCTTGTGGAAATTTAATTTACGTACAATTATTGTTTTCTTTCCTTATTCTCAACTATATATATATATATATATATATATATATATATATATATATATATATATATATATATATATATACATATATATACTTGAAATGCCTCATTTTACTGATTTTATGTAACCATCTACAGCTCTACAAATGCTGAAGATATTGGACCTTTCCATCAAAGATGAGGCTTTTTCGCCTTGAGATATGCTCAGAATAACTCAATATAGATAAACAATACCATATATATAACACACTCCAGCTCTGTCTCAACTATTTACAGTACAACTCTCTCTCTCTCTCTCTCTCTCTCTCTCTCTCTCTATATATATATATATATATATATATATATATATATATATATATATATATGCAACACACACATACTCAGACACATAGACAAACGTATACACTCACAAAATTTCCTGTTCCTTCATGAAGAACACCTCCCCCAACATTTTTTTCTGACCTATTTTGGATATTTTCCATCTTGAATTCTTCTATTTTTACGTCTTCATCAACTTTCTACAGCGATGCATGAGAAGATGAGGAACTCGTGTGAAAAACAAATTAGGGCACCATTAAAATCAGAAGCCATGAGCCACATTGTTTGCTTCTTTGAAATGAACAAAAAGACTAAGAAAAGTACCTTTACTTTAGAATAACGATAATAATAATAGTAATTGTAGAAGTAGCAGTGATCAGAATAGGATCAATTTTACCTTTTCTTACTCTGAAAATCAAAGACCTTTTATATAAGTTCTTTCTTTTTCAACATAAGGGAGACAAAAAAAACACCAAATGCCAGCAGATCACAAAAAAAACCTTGAATTCTTTCCACAACAAGTGAACAGTGACAATAATTAGGGCAACTGTTCGGTGAGGAAAACAAGCAATTTGAGGTAATTATGTGATGAAAGCTAGAAGATAAACACATTTGCCTACAAAAACCTAGTAGTTAGCTGTGACAAATCACTGTTATAACATTGCAGGTAGCCATAGACTGTAGCTATTGCTGGTTCAATGAGCACTTGACTAGATCTGGTTAGTCACTCAAGAAAAACCATCATGTGACATGAAACTTTTGGTAGCAAGCCATTTCAAGGGTGATCAATTAAAAAGTTTGAAAAATGGATGATAATTGAATAAGTTATTTCTCTTGCTTTTTGTTGGATCACTAAAAAGTCCAAGTTTTTAAAAAAACAAGCCTCATGTGAACTAAGAGGCCAATTTGATATGAAATCACATTGTAAATTTAACCCCACATGGAAAATCTATTTTTGGCAGAACTGGAAAAAAAATGTTTTTTTCAAACTTGATAAGGAACGGATATATAAATTTTCAGCCCCCTTGCTCCATATGCGTCATACTTAGCCAGCAAGCCAAACCAACTTGAAAACTGAATAAACCTATGTTGACAGTTTTGGTTGGCAGTTTTTGAATTAACTGCATGAAAAATTACTTGGAAAATGATTTGGTTAGAGCTTTTATCGATGCAAATATGAAGAGTTATTCAGACAGCAATTTTCATTTAAAGGTTTTGCAATTTGTTCTCAACAAAATTACCCACCACTTGGGAAACAAGCTAATTTACAATATTAGCAGGAAAAAAATTGAGTCAAATATCCTGATTAATGCAAAACAGGCCGATTTTTTTGAAAGTAATAATACAGGTCTTGCTAGTCATTCAAAAGAAACAATTATGTGACCATGTCTTTTGGCAGCATGCCACGTTGGGGTTGATCAACTGAAAAATTGAAAAAAATGGTAATCAATGAATGTTACTTCTTTTACCTTTTGATGCACAATGATCACCAAAAAAAGTCTGAATTTTCAAAAAAACAAGCATTAATGCTGCCAGGCACCAACTAGGAACCAATTTAGCATGAACTAACGTCATAAATTGAATTCTCCACTTGAAATCTATATGGGGGGGAGAATTTCCGAAAAATATGATCTTTCTAGACATCAAAATATTTAGATTTCAAAACATAGTAAATTAAACCCCCCTCACAAGAAATATATTTAGGGGGAGAATTTAACAAAAAAAAAAAAGATATGATAAGGAGTAAATGTTCAAATTTTCAGTCCTCTACCTCAATTGGTTCAACCTGTATACATGATACATACACAGACAGCAAGTCAGCCAACCAGACTGACTTGAAAACTTATGTTGACAGTTTTAGAGATAGTTTGGGCTGAAGGTTTCTGAATTATCTGCATACGAAATTACTTGAAAAATGATTTTATAGAGTTAGAGCTGCTATTGTTGCAAATATAAACAATTATTTTGACAGCAATTTTCATTTTAAAGTTATTGCAATTTGTTTTTAGCAAAATGACTCCCCACTTGGGAAACAATGACTCTTGATTTTTATTAATGATCTCATCTAGAATATTACCATTAAAAGATCGAGTCAAATCTTTTCATAAATGCAAAACAGGCTCAATTATTTTGTAATGTCACTTGTTTGGAGAGCAATAACAAAACAGTAGTCACTCAATAGAAACCATCATGTTAAAGACATCTTTTGGCAGTGTACCATACTGGGGGTGATCAATTAAAAAATTGGAAGAAGGGTGATCAGTGAATAAGTTATCTCTCGCAATTCAGGGGAAGTGATCACTGAATTTTAAAAAAACAAGCATGAATGCTGCTGGGCACAAATTATGGACCGATTTAGCATAAACTTATATTGTAAATTGGAATCCCCTCAAACCTATTCTGGAGGAGAATTTAAAAAAAACAAAAATATGTTTTTTGTAGACATAATAAGAAGTAAATATTTGAATGTTCATCCCCCTATCACCATTGATGTGGCCTGTAAGCATAATACATACATAGCCAGCCAGACCCATCTCGAAAACTGAAGAAAGCTATGTTGACAGTTTTGAGGACATTTCTGTTTGATGGTTTCTAATGAATATTTTTTTTTAAAAAGGCCACTAAGACAATGCCGTGAAAGGTTATGAGCACTTGATGACTTGTCAAGAGAGATGCTCTGGCATTTCAAGATATTTCACTGATCAGATTTTGACATATTTTGTTTTTCTTGCCTTTCTGCAGGATATGAACCGGCCATAAATAACATTGAAAAGGTGAATTGAGAGAAGTTAATATGCAGTACTGTTCATCAGTGAGCACACACATACATACACGTTGAAACTTACACACATACACACACACACACATATATATATATATTTATATATATATATATATATGTATATAGGAATAAACCTCTGTATTTGTAAGCATTATTTATTGTTATATGTGTATGTGCGTATGTGTGTGTTTGTGCATGTACACCTTCTGTACAGATCTCATAAATGTGAATATATATGTATATACATATATGTATATGTATATATATATATATATATATATATATATATATATATATATATATAAATATATACATACATATATATAAATATATATATATATGTATCAGTAAAACTACTCCATTAAAGTAGTGTGGTTGAAATTTTGAAATTTCATGTTTATCAAATAAAGAGTATTACAGAACAATATTTAATTATAACAGATGATTAAATAAAAAAAACTCTGCTTATGTTCCACGGTTAATCCATTTCAAATAGAAAAAATGGATTAACTATGAAACACACTTTGTGTCTTTCTCTCTGATCTTCTGTAGAGTGCCTTTGTGCCTTCTGTACAGATCTCATATATATATATATATATATATATATATATATATATATATATATATATATATATATATATATATATATATATATATACATTTGAAATTTTTCTTCAAGTGGGACAGAATGTATAATCTGAATGAGCCATTAGAAAAAAATCTTTGCTCATTGTATAACTGCTCTACTAATGGTATTGAGCACTTTTTTCAATTAAGATCTACTTAACACATTAGTACATATACACCCACCCATTTGTTGTTTATTTTATTATTGTTCTCTTATTTATATATATATATATATATATATATATATATATATATATATATATATATAAGATTTTTTTTATAGACATAGGATTAAGTCAAACAATAATCGTAGCCCACTTCCTGTAGAACTACACTTTCGCACACCTGACCACAATTTTGCCACTGACGCTAGCTTCACCATCATAGAAAAAAATAGAGAAAACTTCTCCAATTGACATAACTAAAGTTCTAGAAAAACACGAAGACATGTGGATCAACAAACTTAAAACCCTATATCCTAATGGATTAAATACTAAACTGAACAACCCTCACCACACAGAACACTAATATACTCAACTCCAACCATTAATATCCTTACACCCACATCTAAGACACATTCAATAATGGAAGCTTCAAAGTCACCTAGACCCATAGGAAAAACTTCACCTTAGCCTGTTATAACCCCTGTCCAAATTATATATATATATATTTATATATATATATGTCAGCAGAATGGGCAGTTACCATCCAACAGAATGTGACAATTATGAAGACATCTGAATAGGAACTATATCTCATTCAGTATCATTGTTAAGTGAGTAGCAAATCAAACAGCCTTACATAGTATGTATAAATGATAGTGTGTATTTATGTATATATATATATATATATATATATATATATATATGTATGCATATGCAAGCAGATGTATATGTATATGTATGTATGAATATATGTGTATATTTATATATATATATATACTCACATGCATTAAAATATACATCTGCATATATATACAGGGTGTCCAAAAAAATTTTTCACGTGCTTGGAATGCTTATGGATGTTTATGACCATTAAGATACATCTTTTATAATTCAAATCAAAAGAGACGAATATAGAATCATTTTGCGTTATTGTAAGTGTTCAAACTGATTGCCGTTTTCGTGCAGACCCTGCTGACGACGCGGACCATTGGAACGCATGCATCACGAATCACTTCATCTATTCTTTGGCCATTTCCTCTCTCAATGGCTACTTCCATTTTATTGATTGCTGCTGATTTTGCTGGATGAACCTTATCTTTGAGGTGTCCAGATAAAAGAATTCCTGTGGTGTGTGGTCTGGTGAATTCAGGGGGCATTCAACACTACCTCTTCACCCAATCAATCTGTTCGGTAGATTTTTATCAAGATGGTTCCATCGCATCGTGGCGGCAGTAAATGGGTGCTCCATCATGCTGGAAATAAAACTCCTCGTCCTCCAACATCTCTTGAATGCCTAGCAAGATGAATTACCACAGCAAGTTGAAATAAACGTAACCAGTCATAATGTGGTCAAACAAGATTGGTCCAATTAAGCCCAAAACTGACTATCTACATCTCGCAGTAACCAATGTACCATGTCTGCATGGGACCAAGAAGTCAGTCAGCAATTTAAGTAAAAAAACTTAAATGGCAATGGGCAGGCCATGTTGCAAGAATGAAGGACAACTGATGGACATCATGACTTACAACATGGATCTCCAGAGATCACATGCGAAAACCGGGATGACAGAATTCAAGATGCAGAGATGAACTACACAAATCAAAAAAATTCTCACTCCACAACACCCATGATAGAGAATTGTAGCAAATCTTGGGTAAGGTCTATGTCAAACGACGGACATTAAAAGACTGATGATGATGATGATGATGATGATGATGATGTAGTTTTATAACTAAACCAATTCCTTCCTTTATCTGGAAATTTCAAAATTTTATGCAGCATTCAATTTTACCATACGGCATAACATATCTTTGTGAACGTCCATGCAGTCATGTATCTATGAGGGATTACTGACTGTAGCCCCAGGTAAGTTCCCATGGAACCCCTCCATGAATTGCAGATACTAAGATGCCCAGAAGCTGCAACCATGGTGATCAATGGAGCTGTCTAACATAAATATGGCCTCAATGCTCTTTCGAAAACTGTGTATCTTCTGCACATTTTGCCAATTAAGATTCACGAAATTCAAACCTTTAGTCGGAATCATCTTCATTGAAGGTGTGAACTGTTGCTGGAATGAAACTTTTCCAAAAAGAATGCTCCAAAATGCTATAGTTAAACTCAATTTTGAAATGCTTATCTCAAAAACAGCTTGCTGAACAGATTTTCTCGATGATAAGTCTCCGGCAATCTTCCTGCCATTGAGAGGCTCATTGCTGTCCGCAGTCTTCAGCTACAATAACTGTAGACATCTTTAACAATTTCTTCAGTTTCAAACTTATACCTAATGTAAGCAGTGACAAACCTTTCCACAAATATACACAGTTTATGAGTATCTCCATACATATATATATATATATATATATATATATATATATATAGGAATCCCTTGCTTATTGAAAGTTCACTTTACACTGTTCCTTTACTTCCTCAAAAAAAGAAAAAAGCTCTAATAGTATTTAGCATTTGTCTTGCAGGGAACCGTTGAAGAGGCAATGCACATCCTCTTCCTATCTCTCTGACACCCAAGTCTCCTGTACCTCTCACCACCACAACCAATGAATACTCAGCCTAATATACCATCTTCATTACTTTTTGAATCTGGGAATGCACTAAAGATTTATGATGATAAATGGCTATTCCGTCTCAGCTAGCAACTATTTCAGCTTACTAAAAAGTTTTAAATGAATGCTCAATTTTCGGATAAAGGCGTTAAACTGTATGCATGTACACATATTTATACATGTATATATATACACATATATATATATATATATGATTAGAAATTTACATACATTGCATTGACAGATATTGGGAAATGTGTGACTGAAGTGACACAAAAATATCTCCTGAAAAAGTTTTTTTTATGTTTAGTGTTTAAAGCTGTAAAGCTTTCTTGACTATGTATATGAATAATGCATGTTTGGACAGCAATCCTTCCTTTATTCATGCCTGGTTAAATTCGATGGACTAGGAATATTTTGTTAATTTCTTATTTATTCATTATATATTTTTATTTCTGTACAAGAGAACATATGTTAGGATTCAGAGAGTGAAATTGATGTCATCATACCAAAAGTTTTTGGCTAAACTACTTGTCATTTTCAAAGTCTTTGACAAATCCACAATTATTTTAACCACAGTGTATTTGACTGAGTCACTCGTGAGTGGATATGAGGTAGTGAGGGGTGGAAAACATGAAGTCCTAATTGGAAAGGGTTTCAATTATAAAATTGTTAAAAATGTTCTCTAGTGCGGAAACGAGAAAAATTTGATAAAAAAATTCAAAAAATGTTCTTTGTCTGTTGTATTTAACCATATATATAAAAGTGTGTATACTTATGTGTGTGCATGTGTGTGTATGAGTATTCATATATATATATATATATATATATATATATATGTATGTATGTATATATGTATGTATATTTATCTATGTATAATTGAGGGCTGGAGGGAGAGATGTGTGTGCATGTGTGTGTGTAAGTATTTATATATATTTATATATGCATATATATATATATATATATATATATATATATATATATATATATATATGTATGTGTGTGTGTGTGTGTGTGTGTATATATGCATGTGTGTGTATGTGTGTGTGTGCATGTATATATATTTATATATAATTGAAGGCAGGAGGGAGAGATACTTGATGTAATTGACTTGCAGACTTAATCATTATTCCAATGCAATCTGTTGAGCATTGTAACCAAATCACAGACATCAACCTTGATCAATTACAGATCTGCATTTTCAAACATGGCTGCTGCCAACTCTATCATGATGAAGTAACCTGTCTACCAGAGCAGCATCCAATTTAATAATTCTTCTAAATAGATTTAGATTTTGCTTTTCTTCATGCTAACTCTTCACGGCCTCTGGAAACAATGACCTCATTCTTTATTCTTCCTTCAACTTTTTTTCACCTTCAGTTCACATCCATTAACCTAGCTGATCGTTCATTCTATTTTTTTCATCTACTTTGAATACTTTTTGCTTATATCAGCATTTTGAAAAATCATACTTAATCCATGAATGGATATCAAATTCCACTTATTGCCAAGGGAATAGTGTGCCTTTAATTAAAATCGGAAAAATGCTCTCAGATGCATTTTATTCTGCTCATTCTCATATTTCTTACTCTTTGCATAAATTGTTTTGATTTATTTCAATGCATATATCCAGCTTATTCATATTCGACAAGTTTACATAAAAAATAATTTTAGGTGCATAGAATATATGGACTAGATGCATATGTACACATGGAACTCATAAAATAACATAGTATATATGGGATAGTATGGAATGTGGGAAATAATATGGAATATATGGAATAGTGTGGAATGTGGGAAATAATGTGGAATATATCGAATAGTATGGAATGTGAGAAATAACATGGAATATATGGAATAGTGTGGAATGTGGGAAATAATGTGGAATATATCGAATAGTATGGAATGTGGGAAATAACGTGGAATATATGGAATAGTGCAGAATGTCGGAAATAACATGGAATATATTGAATAGTATGGAATGTGAGAAATAACAGTATATATGGAATAGTTGAGAGTGTGAGAAATAACATAGAATATATGAAATAGAGTAGAATGTAGGAAATAGCAGGGAATACATGAAATAGCCTGGAATATATATAATATTATAACATGGAATCCATGAGATTGTGTACTTATGTATGTATGCCAGTATCATAATTACTTCATATTTATTGATAACCACCAACCGCAACAAATCAGTTTGATCACTGTTGCTGGGTTTTGGTTGTTTATGTGCTCTGACGTTTATATGTATTTACCAATAACTTTATCTGCGTATCCATCTGGACTTCACCCGGTTTCTACTGCTCATAGTGGAGACTTGATACTTAGCACTCACACTCCTCTAAATGAGTAGGGAAAATGTTTTGCTTTTATTTTTCGAAAATTCTCCTCCAAAATAGGTTTCAACATGAGTTGTAAGTCATTGGTCACTACTTTACGCTTGCTTGTTTTTTGAGTGATTACAGCCCAACAAAAGGCGAGAGGCATAACTGATTCATTAATCAGCTTTTTTTCCAAAATTTTAATTGATAATCCCCAACATTGCATAAATTGGTGATGGTAATTTCCTCGGAATGCCAGTTACACTTGATTTTAATCTGACAAATCTTAAGTTTTTGAAAAACTTATTTTTTTCAAGTAGGAAAATACAATCAGAATTATATCACCCAAAGAATGTAAGTTTCATTCCAATCATTTATAATCGAGGTTTGTTTACAATATCAAAATGTTCTCCTCAGGTACTTTCTACTAAGATGGGAACTCATTAGGAGCTCCAGGAGAATTGTTTGATGCATAAGTCAGCTTCCTCCAACAAACATCTACTGAGAGATGTGAATGTCTCTTGTTGATATGTCTTCAGCCTCTCAAGTTCAAATAAATATGGAATATCTACGTAGGTGATATTCAGGACCATCTTATCTCATGGGCATACTGGGCAGTTGC
>OY735207.1:11311389-11421389 GCA_963457665.1 Thysanoteuthis rhombus | reverse complement strand
TCTGTCTCACCCTATGCCTCTCTATCTGTGCCCTCTCTCTCTCTCTCTCTCTCTCTCTCTCTGCATCTCTTTCTGTACCTCTCCCTCTCTCCCTCCCTCTCAACTACTATGGGGATGTAATGTGTATGGTAAGGTTTTTCCTTTACAATTTATCCAAAAGGCTCTTTCTGCATGACTGACTCACAAGGTCTGTAACCAAATTAGTCTTCAAAAAATTAATAAAAGCATCTTTTACTGTCTCCATCTTTTTCATTGCATTCCATGTTAAATCACTCAATATCGAAAATAAGTTTGGAAAAATATGGGTCAAGTAAGTCCCTCAACAGGAACCGTCAAGTGACCAATGTTTTATTTTAGCTGTGTTGGGGGTGAAATTGGAAAAAGGGGAATCAATGAATAAGTTACTTCTCTTGCTTTTTGTTTGGGAGTGCTCCCTTACAGATGTTCGTCACATGACGGATTTTCCATTGAGTAACTAACCAGACCAGTTTTTATTTTATTTTATATTGAACAAACTGTAGACTCCTTACGGAGCATAGGGTCACATCACAGTTTCAGTTACAAGTAGGTTTTACTGGAGTTGCTTGCTCAATGCTAAGGATGTACTGTCAAACAGGGCTAAAAGATTCCAACTGCCTTGCTATTTTTCCTATAGCTGGGGTGGAGGGAAGTGTATTCATGCCTTTTCCAAGCGCAATAATGCTAAGTAAACATAAGCAGCTTTGGCTGAAACTCAATTCTGCCATAATCACTATGCCATTATGCACTTCCAACTGAACAAACAGGAAAGTTCCCCAGAAACTGATTACCAAAACTGAAAAATCAGTTTCTTCAGTTTTTAAGTTGGTCTGGCTGGCTGGCTGGTTGGCTGGCTGGCTGGCTATTAATGTATATATATATATCACACATCCACGCCACACCAATGAAGCTAGGGGGCTGAAAATTTAAATATTTTCCCCTACAAAATAAGCTTTGAATGGAAGGGTCCATTTACAATGCAAGTTTACATTAAATTTTTCATTAGCTTTTTGAAAATATATATTTTTTAATTATCCAAGAGAAGGCAAGAGAAGTAACATCCCTTATTCCAATTTTTTCGATTGATCACCCCGAACACAGCATGCTGCCAAAAGATGTTGGTCACATGATGGTTTCTTTTGAGTGACTAACCCAGACTTGTTTCTATTGATTTTATTTTCAATCTGATCAATTTTTGAGTCAATCTTTTTGATTTTTGCTTTTGAATTGTTTAGTATTTATCTGAAGCTTTTTACCATCCATTTTCTGTCTTTCTCTTTCTTTTCAAACTCTTTAAATCTCATCTCCAAACATTTTACGGATGTTGGCACAATGCGTTTTTGCATCGTTTAATGTCTAGAGAAGCTCACGTTTTTGTTTTCATTACGTCAAATCCATTGTAGTATATTAATGTCAAATGTTAGATATTGCGTGGTGGCAAAATTTATCTAATCATTTAAATGGAGAAGAATTTCTCTGAAAATACTAAAACAGTTAAAAAATTGAAATCAAAAAATTATCCAAGAAATTTAATCAATTGAGAAAAAGTAAACAGTTTTATCCAAAATGATATGGAATATATTTTTTTGATTATTAGATAAAGTATTATGAATCCTTATTTACTTTTATTTTAAGATGATTTTAAAATATTGACATGGAATTAAAATAAATGTAATGATGATACAAGATATCAAGCCATCTCTCCGTTGATGGCTATGACTACTTATTAGCCTCTCTTTCTCTGTATCTATCCATCTATCTCTGTCTCTGTCTTTATTTATCTATCCTTATCTCTCTCTTTCTCTCTTTCTCTCTCTCTCTCTCTCCCTCTCTCTCTCTCTCTCTCTCTCTATATATATATATATATACAAATACATGCACACACATATATACTCATGCATGAATGTAAATAGTTATAAATGCGTCATATTATTTTATAACTCTATTTCAAATTATCTCCCCTTATACACGGTGAATGCATCCTTTGGCCTTGACAGTGTAAATAGAATTAATGATTAAAGAAAAAGGGCTGCTGCACAAATCAAACTTGCAACTGATAGGTAGCCACTTTAATGTAGCATTGCTCTTTCCATTTTCATCTTGTTCATTCACTATCCATATCTGCTCAATAGTTTCTCAATGAGGGCAATTCTTTTTATTATCTAATAGAAATAATTATGAATGCCTTATATTATACGGGAAGTCATCTGAAATAGAGTTTCAAAGTATTATAATGCATTTATAATTATTTCTGTCGGATTATATATCCATTTCTCAATAATGAATGTACGTGTATAAATGATTTAAGTAACTCCAAGCAACATTAAGGAATAAAAGGGATTGCCAATAATCAGGAATTAAATGCAAGTGTTACTGACAGAATAGGACTATCTGATGTGTAATCAATATCATCATCATCATCATCATTGGCCTTTTAGCAACCATCGTTGGACATAGACCTTCCTCAAGATTTTCCAGTCTTCTCTCTGAATGGTGTCATGGAGCCAATACATACTGAACTTGTCTAGTTTATCACAGCATCAGATATTCTGATGGCCATTGTTTTGCATGTAATCCCTGGGGATCCACGTTGAGAGTTGTGGTGTCCAGCAATTGTCTGCCATTCTTGCAACACGACCAGCCCATTGCCATGTGAGTTTTCTAATGGATAGTGGATCAAATGGTTACTTCTTGAAAAAATTGAAATAGTATTATACTTTACTTTATGACAGGTCTGGTTAGTCACTGATCAATAAAAAAAAAGTCTAAATTTTCAAAAAATAAGCACTGCCGCCACAAACTGAGGTATCGTGAATTTGCATTGTAAAGTGGACTCCCACTAAAATCCTATTGGGGTGAGGTTCAAAGAACAAAAACAAAGTTTTTTTTCTAGATGTAATATGGAGTAAATGTTTACATTTTCAGCCCTTTGGCTCTATTGGTGCTGACTATACGTCTGATACACAAGTAGGTAGCCAATCAGCCAGACTCACTTGAAAATTAAAGAAACCTATGTTTACAGTTTCGGTTGACTTTTTTTTTTAATTTTGTGAGCACTTTTAGGGATCATTTTTGACCAATAATGTCCAAATCTTGGGCTGGAATTTTTTTTTAGACAATTTTAGATAAAAGATCCATTTTTGGAGCTATTTCTTTAGATGATTTTAGATATTTCTTTAGATAATTTTTTTGATATTTCTCCCAGATAATTAGTTCTCACAATTATTAATAACTTCATTATTTCATATAAATAATTTTTTGTGCACACATCCATTTTCTTAGTGCCCAGGTTGCACTTTCGCACAGCTCAGATAGAACTGTGTACTTGGGATGCTGAATATTTCCTCATCCATTTTCCTTCAAATAGTTATCTTTTTTTGGAAAGTGCCAATAGATTTACAGCTAATCTTAGTGCTAACATAGACTCTAGTCGCTACTTGCTGATTCAAGTCTAATGACTGACAGCTATCACACGGGATTTGTGCATTGAGACTTTCTCCAACTTCTCCGAGACAGAAAAAGACGCCCACACAAAATCTCCAAGCAAAAACCTAGTTCCCAAAGAAGGACAGAATCTACAAAAGCAAAAAACATTGTCTTATTTATTTTCATTTGTCCGGCCATTTTCTATTTCGGTTAAGTTTTTTTTTTTTCTCTTCTGCTTTTGAGCAGTCAGTAATTTTCCATTCAGAAATCTGGTTGATGAGTTTGGGGTAAATGAGCAAGAAACTGTGACAGTCTGAAGGAGAAAAGAAAGAGTGAGCGTGAAATTAATAGGAAGGAGAGAGTATCTTTGCAGAGGTGGTGCATCGGGCCCACAGATTCTGTCATTCGGAGTTGGGAGGTGCCAAAGCTTTGAAGGCACAATATATCTAGGGAACCCAGAAAAATCTCAAAAAATAATCTAAAGAATCCAAAAAATAATCTTTAAAAAAAATCTTTTTTTTTAAATCTAAAATGATCTAAAAGATAATCTTTTAAAAATCTGATTTTCGGCAATGATTTTGAGAGTGTTAAGAAAAATTATTGAGTGGAAGAGAGAAAGGATGAGAGTGACATGAATCAAAGAATATTCAGTGAAGGATTGAATGAATTTGAAAGTTAATTAAAGTGCGAGTTGGAAAAATAGTGGAGATTCAAGAATGGATAAAAAAAAATGAGTCAGATAGATAATGAAGACAAGAGTGAGTGAATGAGAAAATAGTGACACTGTCTATAATATAAATTCCATGTGAAAAATTATAGAATAAGCTGTACTGCATGCATTATAACTTATTTACAAGCCTTAATTAATATTATTTTTTTGGATTTTTCTGGGTTCCTTAGATATATTGTACCTTCAAAGCTCTGGCATCCTAACGTCCCTGCAAAGATACTCTCTCCTTCTTATTTATTTCATGCTCACTCTTTTTTTCTTCCTTCTGACTTTTACAGTTTCTCACTCATTTACCCCAAACTCATCAACTAGATTTTCAAATGGAAAATTACTGTCAATGTTTGAATTTTTCTATTGATACCATTTTTTATTTTACACTATTGGAGAAAGACACCAGAAAGAGAGGCTCTCTTTCCTTATAGATTTTACACATCACACCTAAAGATAGTCGAAGAATGAATCGGACAAAATATAGAAGGAACAGCATGAACAAGTAGGAGTTCAAATGTCAGAGAAACTCTTTGAAAAGAAAATAATAATTTGATGACTGAAAAACTGAGTGGAAGAGATAGTGAAGACTCAAGAGAGAAAATAGTGATTTAAGGTTGGGAGAAGATTGGAATGGAAATGATTGTAGGGATTTGAGTATAAGTGAATGGGTTAACAGACAAGATACATGAATTTGAGGGCGATTAAGAGAGTGAACCAGGAATCAAAAAACTCATTTGGCAATAGGTTTGTCATTTTTTAAGAATAAGAGACAATCGATGGACATCACAACTCGCAACATGAATCTCTAGAGATCACATGCAGAACCATGGCCAGTAGAATATAAGATAGCAAGACAAACTGGGCAAGTT
This sequence comes from Thysanoteuthis rhombus, assembly GCA_963457665.1. Classification (NCBI taxonomy): domain Eukaryota; kingdom Metazoa; phylum Mollusca; class Cephalopoda; order Oegopsida; family Thysanoteuthidae; genus Thysanoteuthis; species Thysanoteuthis major. Next base: position 11,416,355 of record OY735207.1, on the reverse strand, counting down.
CAGAAAGTACTGGCTCTGCAATGCCCATGATAGAGAGGTCTGGTGAATCCTGGGGAAGGTCTAGGTCCATTGACAGTCAATAAAAGACCAATGATGATGATAAGACATTGAAAATGCAGCCTAATAGATATTAGTATCACATAGTAAGTGCAAATGAGGAATCGGAAGGTAAAAAACCAACTGGGAAATAGTTGGTGGCAAAGTTCCAAATTCAGACTCAAAGATCCAGTCCATTATGACACTTGAACAATCAATTTTGGAATGTAGGGGAAATAATGAGAAACTGACTTAATGACTGAATTTTTGTGCGAGAGTGTTAACAGTAAGAATGTGGCACTTGTTTGGTTCATGAATCTCTCCCCAGTTATTCGAAAAGTAGAGCAATCCAATGAAATCTTTTCTAAGCCAAAATAATATAAAATGAAGAAATAATTACCATCAACCAACGCCTTACCATCAACAAATTAATCGTGAATGATAGATTTGTCCGACATTCCTGTTCTATGGCCAACTTAATAGAATTACTGCTTTATAGTGATTGATGGCAAATCAGCTCTATCTGTGAATCAGGTCTTCCATCTTGCAATAGATAACTTGCATTGGACAAGGGGTTTTATCTTGTAAAGGATAACCATTATTCTTTGCAATCTATCACAGTTAATGAGTTAATCATCATGGAAGTATTCTTAGACCCTTAAAATAACCTTTTCCTATGTTTGCCAGTTTTAAGTTAGCATAACATCCTTATGAGCTCTCCTTGTCTTTCTTATACCTCAAGACACATTTTGCACAAAATGAATAAAAAATAAGCAGAAATACTCACAGACACAGTTTGAAGATATGGTGGCTTGTGGTGTTTCGTAAGAGCAAAGTGGCATAAAGCATACTTCCTTGAAGAGTTGATACCTGCATAATGCTTTGATAGAATTATACATGTTATAATATCAATCGCCACTACCTACAACAGACTGGTTTGATCACTGTTGCTGAGTTTGGGTTATTCATATGTTCTGACATTCACATGTATCTATCTATCAATAATTGTAAATATGTTACTTTTATTAGGAACTCTTTTTGAACCAACATCCCATGAACAGAATAAACAATTGAATAAATGGGCTGCTGCAGGAATCGAACCTACATCCACCAGGAAGATATCTTAATGTGATGTCTCTCTTACCATTTCAGCAAAGCAGCCAGCCAGTAAATCGGAAGCATAAATAACTATTTAATCCATTGTCCATATCTGCTCTTTATTCTGTCGGATTAAGTATCCATTTCTTTGTACTATCTATGTATCTATTCCGACTTTGCCCAGCCTTAAGCGTTCATCAGAAAAACTTGGAATTTGCACTCACCCATGCATCTCAATGAGTAGAAGAAAGTTTTTTTCGTTTAAATTCTTCCCCTAACTAAATTTTTAGAGAGAACTTTAATTTACAATGAAAGCTTATGCCAAATCGGTCCCTTTATTTGCATCTATGTTTTGGGGTTTTTTCTAATCATGATTTTTTTTATTCAAACCATAGCACATTTTCATTATTGTAACTTTATTTTAGCACCATCTCAACTTAATTTTATGCGATAAAAGGCAGCATATATAGGTGGCAGCGATTCATTATTTCCCTTCGATATATTATGTATGGATTCCTTTCTATCTGCCCCAAATCACCACCACTACCACTGCTGCCACTGCTACCACAAAAACCGTGTTTTATCATAAATCCCAAATATCTAATAATCTCACTGTTTTCTTACTTACTCTACCTTATTTATATCTTATCTTGCGGCTTCATCCTCTATTTCTATCATATAAACAATTTATTCTGCATGTTACATAAGCCAGCTTTTTTAGCTCATTACATTTAGATATATCTCAATATTTCTTACCAGCCTGTCATATAATCAATTCCAAAAGATACATTTTTTTCAGATATATGTATAAAGATGTTGAGAAACATGATTATAAGGATAATATCTATTTTTCACATGCTTCTTTTACTTTATTTCATGTCTAGGATTCTGAGATTAGGAATTGGAAGATTTTTTTTTTTTTAAATGAATGAAGTATCCATACCTTGCATGAGTGAATCACAATAGCCAGTGCTTGCACTAGAACTAAATATCTACAACATTATCCGAAATTATCTGAAGAAAAAATACCTGCACAATATTTGGGCATTGTTGGTCTGAAATGACTTTGGAGACCCCAAAAAGCACTTCTTTGAAAAAAACAAAAAAAAAGTTTCTAGATGGTGCTTAGAGGTGTCCCCAGGCAAATTTTCAAGGTTGTAATTCAGAAAATGAGACCTGAAGAACCTAGAAGCACACACAAACACATACACACACACACACACACACACACACACACACACACACACACACACACACACACACACACACACACAAATACACACTTGCAGACACACACACATACACTCGCACATGCATAGATGAGCAAAGAGAGAAGAATCTATAACACACTTGGCAGGTGAGGCAGGCCATTTGTGGGGCTACGATGATTCATTAACAATTTTCACACCTTTTTTCCTTAATTTTATTCTCTGTCGGGATTTACGAGAAAAGGTGCTGGAAGATTTTCTTTTGAATATATGGAATGAAGGTTCCTTCCGTCATTACCCAATGATTATTACATCTGACAGATGCCTGATGAAGGCCTAGGAATTCAATTGCCAAAAGTTCTAATAAAAAATCAAGATGAGAATGATTGAACAATTGAATTTTGTTATCACTCAATGATTTGGGTTCTTGTTTCCATTACGTTATGTCACGTTCACTCTCAATCATTCTTCAGATGTACGTTGCATCCAATAACCTTCAAGGAATTTCAAACATGATTCTTGATTTAGTTCAATGGTTGATTTTTTCTCATCCTTTGTTCTATAACATCCAGTGTCCTTCCTTGGGCTTGAACTCACCATTCCTCTTCACATGTATCTGAAGGACAACAAAAAGTACTATTCGCCAGGAGATCAGAGTAGCCCCATGCAAAGAATGCTAGCCAAAAAATTTATAAGTTATGAGGATGGTTAAAATATACACCAGCTGATATATCGTGATGTTAACAAAAATGATGAGAATGCTCATCCAAAATTGAAAAATAACTATTTTTATTGGTGGTGATGGGCCTTAACCTGCCATACTGGCTCTTGAAGTATTAGGGATAGGAGGATACATGCCTTTCTGAAGGGCATTAGTGCAAAGTGAACGCAAACTGTCCTATCTTGTGTTTGAACTCCTTGCTATTAACCACTTGGTCGCTCGCACATCCTTCAAATTAAATGTCTGTCTCGTGTGATGGCGTGTATGATAACGTTAGCGAGCTATGTCACCCAATCTTGCAGGGTTTGGGGACGAATGCGCTGAGTGAGGAACGTCTGATTTTCATTTTGGTTAGAAATTGATTTGTAGATGAATGACTCCCCCCACCTCCCCAGCTTCTTTCCCCTCATACCCCCACCACCACCACATAACCAACTACGATGCAGCGAATGGGTATTAAGGAGAATCGGCATTGGCGCAATGCCCAGTGTATCTACCCTATACCATGTTTGATCAGCCCGTTCGATCGGGACAATGTAAGATAGAGAGAAAGAGAAAGCTGTGAAAACAAAGTCAAACGCAAACTCTGACATGAAATTACAAGATGTGCGATTCATTCCCAGTCATGTTCTGGGGAACAATCCAATAAATCTCGCATTCAATCTTAGTGAAAAGACAAGGAAAATTATACAAAGTGTGAACAATAAAGTAAACAGAGTAGTTCCCCTATGCTGGCTATGGCTACAGCCATCCCTACTCAGGCTCCACATGTCATTTCACTCTTCCCGTTTGCGTTGTGTGAACTAGACTAATAAGCAACAAGCACCCAAAGTGGCATCACTCAATTCATTCTGTGCTTTTTTTACCCGTAGCTGGCTGGAGAGATTCATGCCTTTCCCCAAAGGTATCAGTGTGAACAAAGGAAAAGCAGAAAATGCAAAAAAAAAACATTTCCCCCTTTCTTGAACAAAAAAAAGCAAAATGCCACTCACATCTTTAAAGATGCTGCAAGTATTTTCTGTTGCGTCAGTAGTTCGAAAGGACATTGTTAGTGAGGGCCACATTACTGCAGCATAAAAAGTTCTGTCCAGCTATTTTTTGCCGTGACTTTTTTTAACACACCATCCAAGAAAAGGTGAAAGGTGCATCTCACCGTTTGAAACTTGTTTTGTTGATCAAATAAAATTAAAAGGAAAAAGAAGATATGAACATTGATTCAGAGTCAATCATTGGTTTTGTTTGCACTAAGGTTGGCTCTTTAGACTCAGACTCAGGTGCTATCATGCTGTGCAACTCATGAGGTAATATTTTTGTCACCGTTTCTTGAGTTATTCATGGAAACCTAATCATTATTTGTAGCAACAGTTGGTTTCTATGGGGCTAGGGTGCAAGATCGACTGACTTACGATGTCATGAAAATGGTGCTGGGTTAGGATTGAACACTTCTTAAACTACACCTTAAGCAATCTATCAGTTTTAGTGACTTTTCACCAAAAATTACTCAAATTTTTATTTGTGTACTTATAACAAGTGTTAGCAATGCAACCAGTTATAGATTAGTTGAATTATAGAAAAGAAGAAAATCATTTGAGATTGGTCTACTTCTTATTTGATTCCAATTGGAACACTCCATCTTATATTCCAACTGAAGATGATTACTGCACATTTTTTTTATTGTATATATGATAAATGAAATAAATTTTTTTTAAATATTCATGTATGAATGTATTTAATCATTATAATTAAATAAGCCAGTGCATATCTTTATGATGAACTTCGGTTCATTTCTAAGACTTATCAATTCATCTCAAACAGTTAGAAAGCCTCCTGCCAAACAGTTGGTCGTAAGTTCAAATCACAGTAGGGGAATGTGAATTTTACATACAATACAAACCTTTTTTTGAATGGAATTTTGAAAGAAGTTTTTCTAAATATAATATGGAGAAAATGTTTAAATTTTCAACACTAGCTCCATCGGTATAAGTAATATGCATGAAACATACATAGCCACAAAGCCAGACCAGCTTAAAAACCAAAGAAACCAATATATGGTGATACTTTCGGTTGATGGTTTCTCAAATGAAATAAGACTAATTGTTTATCTGGTAAACAAGAATCAAAATTTCAAACTAATAAGTTTAAACGCCATTTTTGCCTGATCATGTGAGCCTGGGTAGAAGATAATTTTAGGTAAGAAGCATTTTATCAAGGAATACCTTCCTATCTAGTTTGAAGTAAATCTGACCCGAAACAGCTGAGGAAACCAATTTTAAACCATCAAGTTTAAATATTACTATTGCCAGATCATGTGGCCATGAGTGGAGGAATTTCTAGGTAAGAAGCATTTTATCAAGTTTCAAGTAAATCTGACATAAAACAGCTGAGAAACAATATGGTGCCAGAATGATCAACCCTCATAATAGTGTAGTATTAGTAAGCTCATTGGAAAGCGTTATACAGAAACACACAAGATACATATGGATTTACGCTACATATATATATATATGATAATTTTTTGCAGTCTGAATGCTTCATCTAACACTGACAACCTAATTTTGGAAATTTTTTTAATAGAGTACACATATAATACACTCAGATCCTCGGCAGAAGTGCTGATCCATATATATATATATATATATAATCCCTTCATTGTTGTTAGGTTCTATACTAATCTTAAAAAAAGTATAATAAGCTCAGCTCTGTCTTTGTCACAAAAAAAACATAATTGTTTTAAAATAGAAGAGAAAAAATGTAATTTTCTGTAAATTCCTGATGCTATTAAATGCAAAATAAGCAATAACTGTGATACAATCTTCCAGGATTTTGTTTAGACAATTCTTTGTTGTCTATTTACGCTTTGATGTTTAGTTTGGCTTGGAACCATACAACCAAGAATCATTCGATATTGTCTTGGCCCAAGATGTAGAAAGTGTTCAGAGGACATTGGTTCTTTTTTAATTTTCTTCTAGAAAGGAAGACTTAGTTGTGAGAGTGCACAAGTTGTTTAGACAAGCCAACAGCAAACAGAGTTCTGTAAACATTTGTATAAGAAAACAAAATGAACACAAAAAATGAATACAAAAAGGACAACAATTCAAGATGGAGACGAAATTCCATTGACTGAGAAAAGAAGATGACCCGAGGTTCCAAACATTTGCATGCATCAGTTCTATAGATTCTCTCTGAAATTCTCTTCTCTTTAATCTTTCTCTCTTGCTCTCTCACTGTATTTTTCACTTTTTCACCCTCTCTCTCTGTATTCTTTTCTTCTAATTCATTGTCTTTTCTTTACTCTCCTCTCTTTCTTACTTGATCACTTCATTTCTCTCCATTTCTCTCTCTCCATTATATATATATATATATATATATATATATATATATATATATATATATATATATATATATATATAATGATATTGATAAGAGATTATGTTACATTAAATTTACTTCACTACTAACAGTTTCTTGTGATATAACCAAATTTGGTACATATATATATATATATATATATATATATATATACATATATATATATATATATATATATATATATATATATATATATATATACATATACATATATATTTTCTCTTTTTCTAATTCCAGCTATTTATTGTTCTCTCTCTCTCTCTCTCTCTCTCTCTCTCTCTCTCTCTCTCTCTTTACTATCTCCTCTTTTATTTCTTTTATTTCTCCTCAACACTTTCCTCTCCCTCTTCTCGTTGTATCACAAAGATCTACTTTCTTCTTTATTGATTTCTCTTCTTGGTTTTTTTCATTTGAACCCACCTTTCTCTCATTCTATCTTTTTTTTCTCTCTCTATCTTTTCCTATTTCTTTTCGTCTACCTTTTCTCCTCTCTCCATCACTCTTTTACAGTTTTCTTCATCCTCTCATGACCATTATCTCTGTAGAGAAGCACCTAGTAGTTAATAATAGACAAAAAGAAAGTGTATGCACATATATATATATATATATATATATATATATATGTATAGTTGACCAACTGAAGAGGCACACCAGCCACTTTGCTTTAAAATGACTATATTGACCTCCTCAGATACATTAAAAGAAGACTAGATTGTTGATGGTACACAAAAATATTGATGTATACATTAATCATATATATGTGTGTGTGTGCACATGTGAATGTCTCCGCAGAATGCCAATGTTGTAGTCACTTAAGAGATGCTTCATAATAACTCCCTGGTTTCATATCTCCTTGTGTTCAACAAACAAGTGTACAATAGTGATTAATGTATTCATCAATATTTTCTTTACAACCAACAATCTGCTCTACTTTTTATGTTTCTAAAGGAGTTCAATATAAGGGATTCAATACAGTCATTGTAGAGCAAAGAAGCCAGTGTGTCTCTTTCTTTAGTCAACAATGCAAATATCATGGCTCTCAAGTTCATGGTTTGTTGCCGATAGAATTCGGATGGGCGGTCTCTTATGAAGTTGGTAAAATTTTACCCAGCCTCAGAGTTTCACTACAGAATTTTTGAATGAAAGTGATACTGATTCTTTCTTTAATTGATATTTAAAGGAAAAATAACACAAAAGAATCTTGATGACAAACAATGATGGAGACAGGTTTGAGAAGTAGGTATACGACCAATCCCCTTCCCCCTTATTTTTGCTACTGATGATAAATACTGAAAATATCCAAGTATTGTTTTCATCATCATCATCATCAGCAGCAGCAGCCTTTTAGCCTCCATTGTTAGATATAGACCTTTTTTCAAGATTTGCCAGATCTCTCTATTGCATATGCTGTCCTACCAATATCTCCTGAAGCTGTCTAAATTGTCATGCCATCTTATTTTCTATTGGCCACAGTTTTGCATATGATCTCTTGGGATCCATGTTGTGAGTCATGATGTCAAGTGGTTGTCAGACATTCTTGCAACCAGACTTTGCCATTGCCATTTGAGTTTTCTATTGGAATGAGGGGATTTGCACATCGTCAGCCTCATTGTCATCTCTCTCTGCTTAGGCCCAGCAGCAAGACATAGTCCGGAAGGCTGGAAGTAGTGGATGACCAGGGTGCTCTGTGTGTTGCTTGCCTTGAGGAAGCCTACTCCCTGATTTTGTATCAGAGTTGTCGATCTCCTTGACTGGTTGCTATGACTATAGGTTCAAACTTGCCCCGCTATTTACTTATAGCCAAAAGGAGAATGGTTTGTGCCTTTTCCTAGGACATTAGTGCATTTGATGCAAACTGTTTCAGCCACAGTTTGAACTCGGCTTGTCAGTTCCATTTGTAGATGGTGATAAAAGCAGCAAAAGCAATGGTTGTCTGGAGCAGCTGACAAGATATTTTGCTGATGAGACATCAAACAAAATTATCCAGGTCCCAAGTATCTTATTTTTTGATTAATTTGTTATCATTCTTTCTAGACTTACCTTGTACTTATTCATACATGATGGACATGAAGAAAAGATGATCTTTGAAATATATAATGAAAACTAATGGTAAAAGTGTGAGGAAAAATCTCCTTTAAGCTTTATGAAAATCTTGATAGATTTCAGGGTTCGATTATCAAGAGGAGTTTTGAGTTATTATTGTCCTTTGCTGACACGATTCCTCGTTTATCAAGGATTTTACTGCAAACTAAAATAGATTTCTATTATTTGGATCAATTAATGATTCACATATATGTATGTGTGCAAGTGTGCACTAGAGTGAAATGATAATTCAAAAAAGATTGTTTAGCATAAATGAGATATCTTAGTTTATTTGACGTTTTGGCCATTCATTCTGGCTTCTTCACAAAATAGATGATGGCGATACAAGAAGGCTCCATCATCTTTTTTCTGAAGAAGCCAAGATGACCTGGCAAAATGTCAAATAGACTAAGAAATCTCATTTATAAACAACATCAACTGGATTGTCATTTCACTCTAATATTGTCAATTTATAATTCACATCAATACTCTGGTCATATATATATATATATATACATATAAAAAGCATCTACTGTCTTTATGTATGTGTATGTGTGTGGACATGAAAGAAAAAAGACAAGACTAAGCTATTTCTCAGGGATTTTTAAAAAAGATTTATGTGTTCACATGATCTACACACTGCTCAAGTTATCCATGTGGGACATCTCAAAATAATTGGTCTTCTTCTCATGTAAGCTATACATTATGGCACCAGTAATCCAACATCTCATAAAACTGGATAGGTTTTTAACAACCTATCCAGCTTAGAGTTTCAGTATGATTATCTCTTAAATTTATCCATCTGAATTCATATTATTGGAACTTCCCAGTCGTATAAATTAGTAACCATTTTTTTGCAATCTCTGCTATAGTGAGATGAACCTTTTTTTCTTGGTTAGTTAGTATTTTTATTGTTTTTTAAGGAGGGGTTCTTTTTTGGATTTATTTTCTGCTATGAAAAATTCTGCTCTTAATGCACTTAAATTGGTCAATTCCTGGTAACCACCGTGAAAAGAATTCATGGATATATTTGGATTTCTCTTAGATTATTTTTGGTTTTTGCTATAAATAATTCAGACTCTAATTGGTCAGTGGTAAAGAACCAGTTGATCCTTGCGAAAGGATTTATGCATATGATTTTTCATACGCTGATTTTTTTAGAGAGGATTCTAGTGATTTCACTTCAGTGGATGAGTTCATGATTTCAAATGGTGGGTGAGAGACATTTTCATCAGGACAATTGCTACTTTTAGGTGAAAGAGACCCTTATAACCCACAAAGAAACAGAAAAATTCACACTATTCATTGAAGAAGTATACTAGTTAATCTTCAATGAAGTTCATTGTTTTAAAATGGTGGGTAAGAGATATTTTTATAAGCAAAATTAAAGAGTCTAATGTTACAAATAGAGAAACAGAACAGTCACAATGTTATATTAGTCACTGGTCAAGCCTCTAGCCCTGGCACCAATGAGCATTGGATCATTTGCATCCAAGGGTTTTATAGGGGTCGTCGGAGGAAGTTACGTTTTGGATATCTAGCGGAAGGAAGAGTTTCGTATTTAATAACCAACTGAAAGGATAGGGGGCGCTACACTAGCTTACCTCATCTCTATTCTACAGCTAACCAACCCTCTGTTATTTCACCATACACCATTTGATGACAGAGGTGACACAAAAAATCCCCAATCCCCACAGAGAAATATATTTGACTTGAGTGGCAAACCAACACTGACAGTAAAATGAATTGGACAAAAACATTTCAGTTGTCAATAAACAAAACTTTTTTTTATTTTTTATTAATTAGAGCTTTTTCTCTCAAGATCTCAGTTACGAGATATGAGAAGGTGCAGGAGTTGAGGGTTGAAAAGGTTAAAACTGCTAATGCACGATAAATATAAACAATGTACCGATATAAATCAGTTTTCATGTTCTAAAACATTTTGTGTATGATGTATAAACATGGGAAAATCAAATATCGACAACAAAGGCCTATTGATAGATTAGAAATGATTTACTACTTCTTAAATTTACCAATTTCTAAAGATGACTGTTATGTCTGGTCTAAGTAACTTTGAATTTGTATTCATAGCCATTTGATAGAAGCCGTAGACTTAAATGAAAAAAAGTACAAAAGGAAAACATTCCGTGTAGACAATAGCAGTTGTTGTACCCAAAGGGATTTTGAATCAGTGAAAATGACATTATAATGTAATTAAATGGTTTCACAAATTACAATAGTCTAATGTTGTATAAGTCAGATAAGATGGGAAATGTACTAGATAAGTCCATTGCTAAAGTAAAGTCATAAAAAACCAAGCGATTTTCTCTCCCAAGAAATTCTGAAATACAGCAATAGTAGACTATTTTATGGAAGGAAAAACAGTATAAATAGTTTTAGGAATAAGTTCGGAAATTTTGCTCATCTGAGATAAGAAAAATAAATTAATGGGGTAATTTTAGGAGTTATCAGTTGAAATATACAGAAGAATTTAGGAAAAATAAAATGAAATGTGCCTGATGAATGTTTTCACTGTACTGATAAGCTTGGATTTTTTCATAAAGTTTTATACATTTTTATCACTCAAATTAATGTGTTGAATGCATATTGTTAATGTAAATAGTAGATGGAAATGTCCACAGGGGTGTTTTTATTTAATAGATAAATAATTGAATGAATGATAAACATATACTCCTGGGAGCAACTTGGAGCTTTATTTAATAATTCTATTTGTAAATTTTTAGCAACTGTCAGTCGAAATTGTCAATATGAATTTCTTCAGGTTTCAAGTGATTCTGCCTGCATAACTGACTATATATGTATGTATGTGTCATTTATCCAGGCCTCACCATGTATGTGTTATTTATTCAGGCCTCACCGTGTATGTGTCATTTATTCAGGCCTATGGGCTATAGGGCTGAAAATTTAAACATTTACTCCTTATCATGCCTTGTCTGAAAAATGTTTTTTTTTTTGTTTTTGGAAAATTCTCTCCCAAAATAAGTTTTTGGTTGGGTTCAATTTACAATGTGATTTTATGCTAAGTTTGCCCCTTAGTTAATACTCAGTAGCATTAAAACTTCTTAGTGATGAAACAAAAAGCAAGAGAAATAGCATTTATTGATAATCCTTTTTTTCCTTTAATTGATCACCCCTGCCAAAGACATAGGTCACGTGACAGTTCCTATTGAGTGCTTGACAAGACCTACTTTTGAGTAAATTTAGTTGCCAAGGCAAAATAGTCTCATTTGCTCTGCATGATATCATAGTTAGTATAGATACATTCAGTACATGATAAATTTATTAAACAAAATTATATACTTCAATTTCAGGAATAAATATACTAGAGTAATGATGATATCAACACTCATGGAGAATCCATTGGTCTAGCTAGTGTATATATATGTGTGTGCATATATATATATATATATATATATATATATAATGTATCAATATCATGATTATATATATTCTATTAATTTCACATTTTAGCAACAAATTCTCATATCTAAATAGGAGTTGAGGATATATATATATCTATATCTATATATATATCTATATCTATCTATCTATCTATCTATCTATCTATATATATATATATATATATATACATATATATACATATATATATATATGTGTGTGTGTGTGTGTGTGTGTGTATATATTTTTTTTTAACTAATGGGATCTCTTTGTTTATGAAGGTTTAGCTTGCTCTACCAAAAGCTTGCCTATCAAGGGTAATTCTTTGTTTGATTTCATCTTCTTTTGTGGATTCTATGGAAATTCATTGTCTCAGATAGATATAGTGGTCAACTTTCTTTGCATTAATGAAGAATTTAGGGCCACTGCAAGAATTGAACCTGCCACTGATAGGTAGCTGCTTCAATGTAACTTCTCATCTTCTTTATTATCGTACTTTTTGATCTCTTTCAATGCAAAACCATCAACCAAAATTGTCTACATAGTTCAATTCCTAATGAAGGTTTGCACTAAATTGATCCCTTGATTTATGTCTGCCTATTTTTTGAAATTTGGACTTTTTTAGTGATCACTACCCAACAAAGAACGAGATTTATTGATCACCCCTTTTTCCAATTTTTAATCAGTGACTATCCGTAACGGCCTGCTGTCAAAAGATATCTATCATGAGACGGTTTCCATTGAGTGACTAAGCAGACCTATATATATATATATATATATATATATATATATATATATATATATATATATAGTCTAGAAAGCTTTACAGCTTTAAAAATTGATCATTAAAAATCTTTTTTCAAAAATCCTCAGTCACTCATTTCCCAATATTTGTTAATGCAATTTATATAATTTTCATGTTTTTTTCCCTGTTTCACATGTTCTTTGCTATTATGTCACAATGTGTAAATTTTCTTTTGTTGGGATCATCAGTTGTTCACCATGTAAATGTTTTGAGGATTTTAGGACATTATCATGATGTATTGTACATGGTTGTTATTCTATATTACACATCATTCAATTTTTTAAAACATGTCTTACTCACGTAGGTTATCCAAAAAATGTACTAAACGACGAGGGATCAGTAAGTATAACAACAGACATGACTCACCATTCACGTCACTTCCATATATATTTGATGAATATGCACTTGTGTTTTATCTTTCAGGTCGATTACCTTCGATGTTATCCACTGACCTTATTGTTCTTTCTGCTTTCTCTCTTTTCTTCCAGACATTTGTGGTCATAGAGAAGAGATTTAAGAAGAATATCATTCATCGGTTTTCAGCTAAGAGGTCACTTTTCCTATTTTCACCACGCAATCCCATCCGGCGCCTAGCTGTTTGCATCGCCACAAATGTATGCTTTGACTACTTCCTGATGTTCACCATAGTGATAAACTGTGTCTTCCTTGCCATGCCAGATATATCCGAATTTGTTGAGTGAGTAACCCCTTCTGACTGTTTTTCTTTCTTATGATGTTCTTTACTTGTTCTATGCTTACATGTTTTCTTCCAAATCGCAATGCCGTACACCACAGGAAACCTGCACCTAGTAGCCTCTGAGCCCTACAAACTGCACCTAGTAGCCTAAGCTCTTGTGTAATGGAAACCACCTTTGTTTTACTTACTACATCAGATGTTAAAACAAAACTTTACAAAAAAAAACTTGAACCAAAAATTTATTATACATAGATTTGATGGTTCCTATTGTAGTGAGAGTAGTAATAATAGTTTGTTGTATGTAGCAAAAAAAAAGGTGTAGATACTGAGGACAAAAAAATTTGTCTACACGTGTTTTGAGTTTACAGCCACATGCTGTAATGTCACAATGAACGTTGATGAAGGAAGGTAGTTGATAATCACTATAACAGAAGGGAGAATTTTCGCACCAAGTATGTGCATGGAAGCAGGGATTAAACAGAGTTTGTAATTGTAATAAAGACACATACGAATGTTTAGACAAACAAATAGGATGCACATTTGATGATGAGACATTTATAACAATACGTTTGGAGCTAAAAGGAAAATTTATACAAACATCAGTAAGATCGATCATGATAGAAAAGGCCTATTTAGATTAATTTACTACGTAGCATCTTTATAGAGAAGGAGAGAGTTGGTTATAAGGGAAAGAGATCTGATCCATGATAGAATGGGTACATAGTGTAAATTTGTAGCTAAGTGAAAGGTGGTAGCTCTGTGCAAAGTAGTTATAGTAGCTGTTCATTAATAGAATGGAGTTGAACTGAAATGCTTTGAATCCAAAAGGCTTGGTATTTTGAAGACCAAGGAATAATTATTGAGACTGGCTTATCAGTGGTATACTTAACTGCCAAGTTGGGAGCGATGTACAACACTTGAATTTGTGATTGCCTATGAGCAACTTGATGGCCATTCTCAGACACTGAAAAACATAAGATGGAAAGACTATCTAAGTCACAGAAAAGATTGGGTTTAACCCATGTGAGTTTCCTGACATAAGAAGAATTATAAAGTAAATGATTGTGGTTGTTGTGTTGTGAATGCATCTTCAATTCATTAATGGAAGATGGAGATTTGAAAATGCATTTTTGAGTAAGAGAAGAGGACACGATTGAGTAGCTGAGCAGATGAGGTTGAAAAAATGTCAAAGTTCAAATCATCCGGGAGGATGGAGAAGTAACTGACAAAGAAAGTCGGGGACGTCAAATGAATTAGTGAACATATGCATTCATAGCTTTTATAGATAGTAGATAAAGGAAGTGACATTTCGCATATGTGGCTGGATTTAAGGTTTCTTATCTAAAGCTAATACTTATTTATTTTCACATTTGATTTTAACTAAAGATAAAGGAGTTGCCACAATATATACAATACAAAACTATCAGTAATCATCTTCCATTGGAGAGGAATTTGACCCTGTAGCTGTCAGGCTTGTTTTCTTATTATTCCTATTGCTACAAACTATTTCTTTTTGCTAATCATTTAACTGGTCTGTACAACATTATTTCAATCCTGACTTCAGAAGCTTCGAGGTATCCAAATTTAAAAAAAGCAAAATTACTTCAGTGGACACTAAAGTCTGTTTACTAATGTTAAATTTTAATATTTCTATAAGTTGATGTTTTTTTTTAGTCATAGTGCTGGCTCACAGGAAGACAGATTTGACCTTGACTTGTTTTTAGAATTGAAGCAGAATTTATTGTACAAGATTACCGCAAAGTCAGAAGTACAAGATGATTCCTCCATCTGTAAGGAGCCCAACTTAACATTTAGTAGTAGGATTGCCATTTAAGCTTTTTGAAATGTTAAAGTATGCAAAAATAATTGGTTCACAATTAAGCCATTGCAAAGATTTGAATTTTTGATTTGCTTTAAAATTCAAAAGATTTTTTTAAAGAATGCTTTTAAGGAAGCAAATATTTTTGTTTGCATTCACTTTAAGTGGAGGAAAATTATGTTAATTTAGCATAACATGGATTCTTAAGTGGCAACCTTATCTAATCCTCAATGAAAAAAAAATTGCCGGGAATAAACATGGTTAGTTAATGCTTTTGCAAAAGCAGTCATTTTCAATGATTTCTGGCCTCTGCCCCTTTAAGAGCTTTTCTCAAGTTCCCTGTCAGACAGAAGTACAAATGGACTGACAGAAATTCATTTATCATTATTTCATTATATAGCCCCCATTCAAATATGCCAAGGTACCCAAGGGAGCCATATGGCCCAAATGAAAATGACTGAACAAGAATATGCAATTTTTCCCAAGACATAACATATGCATATATACACATTAAAATTTCTCACTGTTGGAGCCAGAATATTATTGATTCATTGAGATATACAGCTATACCTTGATTAGTGTGGTTAATTCATTCCAAAATGTTCCATACTGTCTAAAAACACTCTATTCGAGGTCTTATTATAGTCTAATGTGTTGTTTGTTTTTTCAGCTTATACTTCAAAATTTTGGGTATTTTTGTCATGGATATAAGACTATAAAAATTCTAAATATCTAAATAATTTTGACTACTTTTTACCTTCATCTTATTTCTTAGTTGTTTTTATCACAACTCAGTATGAAGCACCCATTCTACTGCTACAAGTAAACAGTTTGATCAGAAATAAAGAGTAAGCCTCTGGTAAGAATTAGACCCATCCCTCATTGCCAGAGTTCAATTCTCACTTCTCCATTTCGGATTCATAGAATGACAGCTCGAATCAATGTTGTGATAAAAAATAAAAATTGAGATGAAGATAAAAAAGGGCTAAAGATTAATAGAAATATTCAGTTATAATATTCATCAAATAATCAAAATGATTATTATTTTTTAATTGTATTAAAATCACAGAATCCTTTTTTTTTCATCTATTAATCAATTCATTCCCTAATGCAGGATTCAGCAACCATTTTGCCTCTGTAGGCCAGATCGCATAATGTTTCAAGGATTGTAGACCTGATCAATGCCATAAAAAGCTTAAGATATGGGAATTATTTATTTTAATAAATATTAGTCATCATCATCATCATCATCATCATCATCATCATCATCATCATCATCATCATCAGTCTTTTAACGTCCTTCCTTGGACATAGACCTTCCCCTGGATTTCCCACACTTCTCTATCATGGGCGTCGCGGAGCCAGTGCTTCCTGAACTTGTCTAGCTTGTCCCTCCATCTAATATTCTGCTGGCCTCGGTTGCGCATGTGATCTCGGGGGATCCATGTCGTGAGTCATGATATCCATTGGTTGTCTGCCATTCTTGCAAAATGGCCAGCCCACCGCCATTTGAGATTTTTAATGGATTCTATGATGTCCCTGATTCTTGTCTCTTCTCGGATGTACTGTGCTGTCTTGTGGTCTCTCCATGTGAGGCCTAGCATAATTCTTTCATGTGCACGTTGCATGGTTCTTAATTTACAGGACTGTCTCTTGGTTAGGTTCCATGTTTCAGCTCCATAAGTGACTATTGGGAGGATGCGTTGGTTATACACCCTTCTCTTTAGGATTAATGGGATCTTCTTATTTTTGAAGGTTGAGCTTGCTTTGCCAAAGACTTGCCATCCTAGTGTGATTCTTCACTTGATTTCTTCTTCTTTTGAGGGTCTCATGGAGATTCGTTGTCGTAGGTAGATGTAGTGATCTACTGTCTCCAGTTCTGTGTCCTCGATTTTGATCTTAGTGTTTTTATCCTCGATGTGGTTGTTGCACATGATCTTCGTCTTGCTGAAGTTCATGTGTAGGCCGACTTTTTTGCTCTCTTCATTTAGTGTTCATCTATCATTAGTTGGAGGTCGTGTAGCCTCAAATAAATGAATTATTCATGCCAGAAAATCATTAGTGTTCAATCAAGAATATCTATTGGTAATCAAACAATTTATTTTAGTGACAATTAATTTTGATCAAGGCATCTTTTGAGTCTATTAAAAAGACTAAAACAATCTTAAAAACATAACAAATAATCATAGCATCCCAATATTTGCTTGCAGGCTGGTGAAAATCACTTTGTAGGCCATAAGGTGCCAACCCCTGACTTGATATTTTCAGTTGAAGCAGTTGTCTCCCCTAATGAGAAAACTACTATAAACATTCAGTTCTTTTGGCTGAACAATTTTTTTTTTTTTTAAAACATGTGAATTTCTTTGGTTGTCTCACCTATCCGCATCATTATCATCATCATCATCATCATTGTTGTCATCAGTCTGTAAGTGACTGCCTTTGGACATAGACCTTTCTCAAGATCTTCTCTCACATGGGCATCGTGGAGCAAGTACTTTCTGAATTCATTCAGCTCATCATGCCATCTTACTTTCTGTCGGCCACAGCCTTGCATCTGCCTTCTGGGAATTCCTGTTGTGTGTTGTGATGTTCTGTGGTTGTCTGCCATTCTTGCAACATGTCCAGCCCACTGCCATCTGAACTTTCTAACAGTGTCTATGATATCTCAGACTCCTGTTTTTTCTCTAATATACTCTGTTTCCTTATGATCTCTCCACTTTTCCATAAAATTCAAAAATCTGTTACTCACATAAGTTTTAAATGAACAATAGTGTAATGCTCTGGGAACGTGTTCCCTTACTTTGTTTGAGAGGCGAAACGGTGTTCCTTCACTATCTATATACTGCTATGATTCTCATTCTGTCTATCTGTTTGTATTTCCAAATGAGCTGAAATGGTGCATTACAGCTATATATATATATCAAATCAAGGAACCCTGAAAATGTGCTGAAAATACCCCCCCAAACCATCATGCTATAAAGGAATACTTTGCTCCATGGTTTGCTATGCTCACAAGAGCAGGCCATCCTACATTCCCTTCCCTTTTTTATTACTTGTACTGCACTAAATGCAACATAATCATCAGAACATGTTGATGAGAATCCATTGTTTCAGTTGATTACCTTATATTTTCAGTTGAAGCTTCCGTCTCTTTTGTGAAGCAACTACTTTGAACATTCAGTTCTTCTAGCTAGATGTCTTTTATTCATTTTTCTTTAAAACTATGTGAATTTCTCTTGTTGACTTACCAATACGTTATCCATGAATTCAAAAAGATGACACTCTCTTGAGTTTTGAATGAAGCGTATCCACAATACGAGATATAGATAAAAAAAAAAAATCTCTCTCTCATTTTCAATGAATAAAAACTTAGGGGATAGGAACTCATTCGTTCAAAACCCTTTTTAGGATTTCTTGTCAGAAGTAAGAAAGAAGAAAAAAAAGATTTTAATTCTATCCTTAAACGCAATGTCTCCTCTTGCTTTTACATTACATTTTGTTTTCATTTTCACTTTCTGTCGTGCTTAATGGTATGCTATATATAGTTCCCATTATTCAGCAGTTCAAATTCAGATAACAACAAAAGTGATGTGTTCTTCCTTGGGGAAGCTGGTCGGGTGTAGGGGGTACTACTATTTTGCATTTTTTAGTTAACTTTTTTAAAATTTTTGGTGTTTTTTGTATTCTTTTTTCAATTACCTTCATTTATCTGTTTATTTATTTACATGTTTTTTGTTCTATTAATACGAATGTTGCAGAAGCATGCCAGTACAATTCATTGAGAGTTTTGGGGGATATTGTGTGTACAGACAGACAGACAGATAGACACTGGAGGATACATATACCTCTTCTAACATCATTCACAGAGGTTAATGACAGCGATAAGAAGAACAAAGTGATGGCTATTCAACTAAAAAAGTGCTTAAATGAAAAATAGAAAGTGTTCTTGCTTCACATACAAAGTTTCCATAGAAATTATATTGGAAAGGTAATGATATCTTGAAGAAAACAAACTATTGTACTATGATTCCACTTATAGCTTCACGAGTTTGCTTAAATGTATATTCTATGAGTATCTCAAGCAGGGCAATAACAAGTTAGTGAGGTCAACCAATAGTGTCCTACTGTGGTTTTGACTTTCTGTTCTGATTGCTTTTTATTATTTATTTTGAAGAATCATATTCAAATATTTGGTGTCTGAGATCTTTTTTTACGATTTGATTTGAATAAGTCTGGAGAAGGGACTGTGGTATCTGATAGTTTGTTCAAGATAGGAATGGACCTTTCTGAAGAATGTTTTCTAACCTCAGTGGCTGTTTGAATTTGTAGCTTCTTGCTTTGACCTTTCATTGATAATATCATTTCCATTTTGATTTTGGTGCTGCGGCTATGACTTCAGTTCCTAATACTTTGTATTCATGTGTTGTATATGTTTAAACCACACTCTCATTAGCGACTGTATTGAGATAATTACCCAAATTAAAGGTGATAATTGGCAAAAAGACCAACAACTAGGTGTTCATAAAACTTGAAGGTAGTAAAATATTACAGTAGTAGAGCAAGTACAGAATTACTGAATCAGGGTTGATTGCTTGCAAACATTTAGTGCAGGGCTCTTGAAAATGCGGGGCCCATAGCATATGCTACACTTGCTACATAGTATATTTTGCACTGCTTATACTAATGAATTGAGGTATTAAGATTTACTTTGAGTATAAAGCTACCAACCAAAACAGTCAAAATAAGTTAGTTTAGCTTTTTAGAACTGGCTACTTATGTATATGTGTATGTATCATATTTACAGGCCACATCAATGGAGCTAAAAGACTGAGACTTACTCCTTATTTTTTTTAGAAAAATGTTATTTTTGTTTTTTCAAATTTTTCAGGGAAGGGGTCAATTTTAATATTAGTTTATGCTAAATCAGTCCCTTAGTTTGCATCTAGCAACATTCATGCTTGTCTTTTGCAAAAAAAAATTCAATTGATCACCCTCAATATGGCATACTGCTATAATTCATTGTTCATGTGACAATTTCGATACAGTGACTAACCAGACCTGAGTGTTTTCTTTTGTTTTTTTTTCACAATCATTGTACTTTTATAGATATTTTTTCTATTTAAGTGAAATTGTTTGCATAATGTTTTTAATATTGGACAATGGCACAATCATATACCTATTATTGATAATAATAAAACCATAAAATTGTTATCAAACAACTGCTCGGAAAGATTACATGCAATGAAAATACGTAAGCACTTTTAGTATCTGCAAATATTAACGATTCAAGTGATAGCATTGAATCATCACTTTATGTTCATCCAGAACTGGTTTCTGAAACACCTTTTAAAATAAACACCTGTAGCAACCACACAACTCGTTATGAGAGACCACTAATCTAACCACGAGTAAAGGAAACTCAGTATGCATGTGTGTGCAATGCAATTACGCAACAACTGGCCATTGTACAAAGTTGACATTCACCAGATATATTAGTCAGCACACAAAGCTGCGCAATGAGGAGTTTTTGAAGTTGTTTCTCGAGAAATCTAATGAAAATAAATGTGTCTGTAAAACACTAGCTCCCAGTTGAATGTTAAACAAAGACATGAGAATGCTTTGCCTCTCCTTGCATTCAACAAGCCTAATGTGTTTAGGGGCATGACTTCACTTCCACCCTTGTTTCCTTGAGTTTTCTAATGAATTCTTTATCTCCGACTCCCATTTTTACCCTCAGATATTGTGCTGTCTTGTGATCTCTCCATGTGATGTTGAACAGGATCCTTCCATGTGCATGTTGCATGAATCTGAGTTTGAGGGTCAATCTTTTGGTTAGGCTCCTTGTTTCATCTCCATAGGTGACTATCAAGAAGATGTATGGGTTGTATACCCTTCTTTTTACAACTAATGGGATTTTCTTGTTCTCAGATGTTAAACTTGCTCAAGCAAAAACTTACCATTCTAGAGTCATTCTTTGCTTGATTTTTTTTCTTCTTTTGAGGATTTCATGGAAAACTCGTTATCCTAGGTAGATGTAGTGGTCTACTGTCTCCAGCTCTGCGTTTCCGATTTTGATTGTTGTGTGTTAGTCTTCAACATGTTTGTTGTACATGACCTTTGTTTTGCTAAAGTTCATGTGAAGACCACCTTTCTTGCTTTCTTCATTCAGTTTGTCTAGCATTAGTTGGAGACTCTGGAGGTTCTCAGCAAAAAGGACAATGTCATCTATCCTTACTTACTGCTAATTACTGATTACTAATAATGGTTATCCAAAAGTATTCAATTTAAAATCATTCCACATGACAATTATGACAGGCTGCTTCACATGCCATAAAGTTTGGCCTCTTCCAAACATGCATTTTTGGAATAGACACAATTCTTTTTCTTTGAATATTCTTTCAAAACTCTCTCATTCCCAACAAAAATTCTTATTAACTAGCCAGAATAGCGAACCAGAAGGACTATAATTCCTCTTCTGTCTCCTTTCAACTAGAAACATATCATTACTCACAAACAAGAGAAAGCTGTTTATTATAACCACAGATAATGTTATTAAACAGTTATAGTTGTCTAAATCAGTCGGTTTCAGACATTTGATTTAAAATGAATTGAAAATTATATTTAAATACTTGTGTTAATCATACCAATTTTTTCATTATGTCAAGTTGTTTACAACAATTAATTTAATAACTAAGTAATGAACTATTATCAATGAATGTCCAAAAAGTTTCTAGATATTTTGAATATCTCAAGAACTGATTGCACAACCACAGAGATTTAAAATGCATGCTCTGCACATGAGCTGGGCTCGCATATTGAATAACCATAGCCATCAAAGATGGCAAAGGGTTCTATTCTTTCTTTATATGTGCATATCTTTGTTTGTATGTTTGAGTGCTTGTTTGTGTCTTTGTCTTTTTCAGCACTCCTGGCTATACCATTTTGTCCGCTTAAAAATGGCATCAGTGCTCTAAAGATGTTTTTTTTAGAAAAAAAATTTTTTTGACTTTTTTGGGGCCTTATTCTGACAGGTTTATTAATAAGATCTAGATTCTTCAGAATCTAGATGTTTCTATTTATTCTGTTTTATATGTGGAAATGATATCAAGATTCTCCAGAATCTAAATGTTTCTAAATGTTTGTTTTTTACTCTACTCTAGTGGAAAACACCACTGATGTCATGAATAGAATTCATTCTAACCATAGTCATTTGTTCAATAATTGATAATAATGGCAAGTTCTTATTGGTATTAGATGGAGACATAGTGACTGTAAGTAGTTATAGTTAAGAGACATGTATAGATGAACGAAATAAACTCTTTCCTCTTACATGTTACGATCAACTGAAAAGCAACTCGTGTAATTCAACTGTCTTTTGAATAAAATTTAAGCCATTAAATAGAAAGCACTCAGGGATCACATACCTCTGCTAACGCAATTGTCGGGGGAGGAAATTGTTCATGAATCCAACCCAAAATTCAAACACTTCTTCCATAGCCTGTTGATAAACCCTTCGAAAAAATTTGATTGGAATTCATCGAAAACCTTTTGAGAGATCCTGTCAGACATGAAATTTTGATGATATCATGTGGTGATTATGGTCCATCTGGTTCAACATATAAGTAAGGGGAAATGACTTTGTATCAATCAATCTCAAACTTTACTTACTTCTTTCAAAGACTATGGTTAGCATTCCATCAGATTTCATTGAAATCCATCATCAGCATAAATATATAAGGACAAAAACAGAAAATATCTCCGAAATAAAAAATTATTGGATCAACAAAATTCAACCCAGCCTTCCTCATCCCATAAACCCATTGCTGACCTTTCCACAAAATTTCATTGAAATTCATTCAGAACTTTTAGAGATATTGTGTGGAAAGATATGAAGTTTTGGCTGTATCATATCATCGTCATATAACTAGGAGGTAATCATGCATGAATCTGATTGTGTGAACAGACAGATAAGAAGACCGGACGGAAAGACAGAGATGACCAAAATACATATACCTCTCCAACTTCATCAACAGAGGTAAACTACAAATGATTGAAATATCGGTCATTGCACTTCCATGGCTCTATCATGAATTTTTCTATGCTTATTTCTATGTTTCTCTGCCCATAATTCTAAGTGGAATGGCCCATTGTTTTCAGGGGAAATAAACTGTTTAGCTTATTTTGTGCCACTTTGTATAATAAAAGTTACAGTTACACTTAGAACAATGCAACCAAGCTTCTCCTGCCACAGTTAATGGGTTGAAAAGTGAACAAGTTTGGTTAGTCACTCTAAAGAAACTGTCATGCAACCGATTTCTTTTGGCAGCATGCCATGTTGGGGTAATCAATTAAAAATTACAAAAAATGGTGATTAATGAATAAGTTACTTCTTTTGCCTTTTGTTGGGTAGTGATTAGTAAAAAGGTCGGAATTTTCGGAAAACAAGTGGACACAAACTTAGGGATTGATTTAGGATGAACTTCCTTTGCAAACTGAACCCCTTTTTAAAAAACACGTACAGGGAATTTTGAAAAAACAAAAACGTTTTTTCTACACATTTTTCTGGCTCCATTAGTGCAGTCTTTACACATGATATATACACAGCCAGCCAGCCAGACCAACTTGAAAACTGAAAGAAACCCGCATTGACAGTTTTAGTCGATAGTTTCTGATAAACAACAAAAATTTCTCCCTAAGGAATAAAGAAAGGAAAAAATGGGAATTGTTCCAACTTTTTAGAGGGGAGAATCTTCTAGGGCTTGCACGAGAGTTTTTAAATCACAGGAAATCTGGGATCTCTCCAAGATTTAAATTTTTTGCTGGGAGTATAATTCTCTATGCTTTATATATTTTATTCATTTTGTTTTTGTCTTGTTTTGTAAGATTTAAGAGTTTTTTGTTTGTTTTTTGCTTTTTTTTTACTCACCTTCAAAAATCTGTTAATATGACATTTTAAAATCAATGGCTGTCAGACATAAAGAAAGAAAAATGAAGGGAGAAAAAGTGAAGATAAACATTAAAAAAACAAATAAGAAAAGGTAATCTTTGCACTTACTTCGTTCTATTCTGAATGAATCGTAAATGTCAGGTGGGCGAACACATTGCAGAACCCATTGAATTAATTTCGACTACTTTCTACCTTCATCTTAATTTTTAAGTTGTTTTCATCACTTCAACTCTGGCCTTCACTTCAACAGCAGCGAATTGAAGTTGAAATTGTGATAAAAGCTACTTAAAAACTAGAAACCACATACCTGTGCCAATACCATTGTCACTAGAAACTGAATGAAAATCAGTTCAAAAATGTATATATATATATATATATACAATGCAGGGGAGGTAGCTGTGAAAATCCCTGGATTTGCCTTAAAATTGTCAAACTCTAGTCAGTGTCAGAAGCTGGAGTTTACTTTGTTCTTTCATGATAATAGCTAAAACAAGAACAAGAACAACCGTCACCAAATTTAGGGGAGAGTACTCTTCACTAATTGAATTTCCAATATTAAAATATTGGAAATGCAATAAATGTTGCCCACACCAGATTTTGAGTGGAGTTTGACCCTGCAACAGCCAGGCCTGTTCAATCATTTTTCTCCATAGCCAATGGCCTATCATTCATCATTATGTCATTGGAATTCAATGAGAACCTTTGGAATCATTGTGTGGTGTTTACATATGGCTATGATTCTAAGATGGTAACTGTGCATGGATCCAAAATTTCAATCACTTTTCCAATAGCCCATCAACCACTCTTCAGTACATTGAGAACTTTTGGAGATATCATATGGACAGACAGACAGATGGACAAATGGACAGACAGACAGAAGGACAAAGACAAGTAATAACATATATCTCTCACAACTTTGGGCTAATTAAGATGAAGGTAAATAGAAGTCAAAATTAATTCAATATGTTACAATAGTTCAGGGGTAGGGAACCTGGGGTTCCATGGCTGTATGCGGTTTTCTAGACCATCACACTTGGCCTCCTACAGTCTTGATATCCTAATGCTTTCTCACAAAAAGCAATCTCAAAAAAGTCATCAAAAGGTTAGTGAAGTTTTTCATTTCTTCCAAGTAGTGTATAAAAATTAAATTTGGGCATTAGTTATTAACCAATAGTTAAGAACTTCAGATTTTGCTGTAAACATACTAAAAATGTCAGAAGTATGACCTTATAAGAAGACAAAAAATTTCAATATAGCCTTTAGACATGAAAAGGTTCCCCACACCTGGAATAATTAATCTAATAATGAGAAAGATTCTACACAAACACCTTCCGTGCTTCCTCAGAAAAATAATTTGTTTGAAGAATAAGGGAAAATGGGAAGGAGGGAGGGGGTACGAGGGGCCAATTACAAGTGTTTTAAAGCTTTTTTTCCTCTTCTACTTTTTAATTTAATAATACATTTAATTATTGCAATGTTTTTGTGGCATTGAATAATAACATATAAATA
Organism: Thysanoteuthis rhombus; assembly: GCA_963457665.1. Lineage (NCBI taxonomy): Eukaryota > Metazoa > Mollusca > Cephalopoda > Oegopsida > Thysanoteuthidae > Thysanoteuthis > Thysanoteuthis major. The sequence goes on along the minus strand of OY735207.1, from coordinate 11,390,644 downwards.
ATGAAGAAAAATCAATACACAAACAACTCATTTCTTTCATTAAAACACTTTTTGTTAAAAGTAACTGACCTTTGTACCATGAAGTTTAGGCAGGAAAATCAATGATCGTCTCAAAAAATGAAGATATTTTCTGTGCACTTCTCTCCTTCAGTTGCTCCACTAGCCTTTTTGGTCCTATGCAAGCCTTGAAAAAATTGGAGGGAACTTTAGTTCCAAGTTTTTTATCCTTCAAGAAATTTGAAAACTTGATTCCCTCAAGTGTTCTCAAGTGATGCTCGATACACAATTTTCATTATTGCTGACATTCCACAAAGAACTCTCTAAAAATAGAGACATGTCCATTGATTTGAACCGTTCTCATTCACTGACCCATATCACCTTTTCCCAATGACTAAAGTGGCCTCAAACCAGAAGGGAAAAAGTGGAAGAAAACTTTATTTCATTCTGTCAACCTGAATTATATCTTGTATAGCGTTCCATAGAAAAACCATTGAACTTTCATGTGATATTTACTCGGGTCAGTTGTAAAAAAAAAGAAAAGAGGCAAAGATTTTCTCTCCAGTCTTTGAATAATCCATAGAGACCCAATCATTGTTTGTTGCAACCGTGGGTTCTTATGAAGACAGGGTGCTAGCCCAATTCTCAAGATGGACTGCCAAACAAGACTAAAGATTTCCCATTGCCTTGGTATCTATCCATAATTGTGAGAAAGAAGAGGTGAATTCATGCTTTTCCAAAAGACATTAGCTCAAAGTGAGCACCAACTGCCTCAACGTAAGTTTAAACTTGATTTAATAATTCCATTTTCCATACAGCTAACTGTTAGGTCACTTGCACCTCCAGTACAATAGAAAATAGTACAGATTGTTAAATTAGCTTACCTCTGTGATTTTTTCCTAGAACAGGTTTTATGGCAAATTGTTTTTCATGGATTTTTAGTCTCCTGTTTATCCCAGCATTTATCAAGTTTGTTATTAAAAGAATTCACATTTTTTGAACACAATATTTCATTAGGAAGACTATTCCACTCTATTCAGACATTGAAACTATATTTTTGTAAAATCCAGTCTGGCTCTTTGTTGGTATATTTTCTCGTGGTTGCCCCTGTCCCCTGTTCTCTGTGCATTTTCTTCTCACTTCTTCATGAAGTTACCCACCCTGTTGACATAATTTTCCTTCATGATCCCATATACTTCTATCATATCTCCTCTTACTCCTCTATAGCTCAGAGTTGGTAGCTTCAGTTTATGCAGGCACTCTTCATAACTTAGATTAGCTAATATAAGTACTTGCCTCATTGCCCTCCTTTTAACTCTTTCTATTAACACAATTCCTGCGATTGTGGAATGATCAATGAAAATGTCGCTTCTGCAGTTTCTTTTCATTGAATTAAATCTAGGAGTTTCCCAAAATCTGTTTCATTTTTTCTCTTCTTCTAAATTCTAGATCTTTTTAAAATAATACAATTGGCCATAAAAAGCAACAGAAATAAAATCGAGAAAATGCTAATCAAAAGATTCATAATATAGACATTTTTTTATCAATATGATTCTAAGTATTATGTTCTGAAAAAGAGAGATAACCATGTTTATAGATTTCTTTACTTTTTCACTTCTTTCCAAATACAATTTAGATTTTTTTTTTTAATTAATACAATTGGCAATAAAAAACACCAGAATATAAATAAAAAAAATACTAGTCAGAAAATTAATAAAAATGTACAAATTTTTTATTAGTATAATTTATTAGTATGCTCCAATAGTATGTTCTGGAAGAGAGAGATAACAATATTTATAGATTTCTTTTCTTTAGAAAAAGGATATTATATTTTCTTATTCAGCTTTAGCGTCTTGGATGTATGAGTGATAATCAAATTTATAATTATCGTCTCCTGTGTATAATCAATCAGCTTCTCCTTTCCCAATCAATTTTCTTAATTAGCTTGAAGTTGCTAAGTGATCGTGCAGGATTATATCACTACCTACCAATATAAAAATATTCAAAACTTTTCTCATATGATTTAATTGATCTCTGAGGGAGTATTGATTTTTGATAATCTGGGGTAAGAGTCAAGTTCTGAGCATGCTATATACTTTGAATATTCCAAATGAAATTTTGATACTGATTATTTTGATGTCTGTCGAAATGACCAGATTCCTAGAGCAACCAATAAGAAGTGGACTTGTTAGCAAGAGGTTATAAAACTCTCAGACTTTCGCATGTGTTCTTCATAAGAATATGAGATTTGAGTCCTATAGAACAGAAAAGTGCATGTTTGAATCACATAGCATCACCAGTTATAGGACTCAAATACCATAAATATTTGTTGGAATGCAAAATTTGGATCAGATTCCATTCCTCAACTTGATTCAGTATTCTTGCTTTCTAACTACAGTCCAAGTGTAGACTTGTACCATTTGCAGATTCATCCCAATAACAGCTTAAAATCCATTAATTATGGATGACAGGAATTTCAGTCATAGCAGGTCTATGGCTCAACTGCAAATGGAAAGAATTTCCATCATGTTATTGTTAGAGAGAATTCAAAGTATACGTCATGTTTGTTCTCCAAACAGTGAAGGTGAGAAGGAGAAAGTACAAGTGCAAACACCTTGTTGGGTTGAGCAAATGACTCAGGGGAAGAAACACAATGGATGACATTTGTACCATTTTCTTTGAAAAGGCAAGGAAGTTGCATGTACAATATCGAGGTTTAGGTACTTATGTACAGTGCCACACAGGATTATTGAACAGGTTATACAAACATTCAAGGGAGCCAATAATCCTGAGTGGTGTTGTATGTATCATGGCTTCTTATGCAAAGCTAAGTGTATTTTTTCTTCTATTATACCCTGATTGAGTTGTGTCTATTCTAACAGAATGTAACCTGGATGCAAACTAACATACTACTGTACCAACCATTGAGATTTTCTTTCTTTCCATAGTTAACCCCTCTCATTGGAGAAAAAACCCTCACCAATCCAATTCTTTCCCAGGAATACGAGCATAGTTTGCAAAAAAGATATCATAATTAAATTTAAAGAAATAAATAATGATGTGAGAATGTATTTGTTTTTATTGGTTTACAAAACTTTGTCTAATCTGGCACAAGGCCATTAGCTGCTTACCTTTCCAGGTGTTCCTGGGTAGTTATCTATCTACTCTTGGGTGCTTAATTGCTGGTGTTGGGAGGATCGGAATGAACTGTGGGAGTGGAAAATCTGTCACAATTTAATTAGTGGGGATAAGGATTCAAATAATCCGGTTGTGTAGGAAACTATGGCTACCAACATAATTTAGTCAAATCTGAAGAAAACAAAGTCATTTGAAAAGGATGGGGTGGGCCTATAGGAAGTAAAAACGTACAGTATTGACAGGAACAGGAACAAATTTTGTTTTCAAAGAAAAATTGATCTGAATAGTTTTTTGGGGGTTACAGATTTTTTGAATCGTTGAAATTAGAGGATACAGTTGAACAGGTTAATCAAGTTCTACCTCTTGCGTTGTGTAATAGTTGTCTTTTGACGGGAAAATTTTGACAAATCTGAAGTTGTCTCCCCTCCAACTATTAGGAGGGTGGGGAATTCCTAATGATCAAATGGCAAGAATATCCATAGTCCAGAGAAGTTTTCATAACAAAATTTGCAGTCATGTTGTTATCTTGCCATTATTATATAACATCTCGGCTTTTGTTTTGAACCTGATCCAAAATGTCAGTACAACCGGAACTCAGGATGAAAACAGGATTTCATTGGCTCAAATGAAAAACACAGACAAATACCAAAGTCTCACACCATCTTTTCTCTCTGCATTTCTCTGTTTGTCTTTAAAATAGTTTTGAACTTTATTACATAATATCTGGAGGTTTATTCGATCTTGTTTAGTCTGTATAGATAGATAAAAGACAATGTTAATGAGTTTACTTTTCAGAAATTTGATGAACAAACTCAATGAAGGATGATTGAATATTTTCATGAGGCAGCAAATGTACTCTTGGTTCTGGTTTCCTTCGATTCCTGCAACCGCCCCATTTTCTTTAATTGTTTATTCTATTTACATTGTCTAGGCCAAGTAATTTATTAGCCATGTAATGACAGGAGATCATTTCAAATAAGAGTTTTTACATAATATAACACAATCTATAATCATATATATATATATATATATATATATATATATATGTGTGTGTGTGTGTGTGTGTGTGTATATATATACAAGGAAGTGGATGTGTGTGCATTATAGTGTGTGTGGGAGGGTATGTAAGGTTACTTTCTTATTTTGAAAAATATGATTTATTGTTTCCAATAAAATATCCTATTTTCCTTTTTGGAAACATATAAGGTGAAAAAAATCATTAAATGATTTAATAATAAATGATTTGGGCAGAGCGTATATATATACATATATATGTATATATATATATATATATATATATATATATATTATGCTTGAGAGAGATGTGTTTGTGTGGGTCTGTGTTTCATGTTAGTATATAAATGTAAGTAAATTTACCTGTATGTGTCTACACTTCATAGAATCAAATCCAGAATGAAATCAATCAAGAAAGATTTATCCGTCTGAATCGCAAAATGATTTTGGTCCAAAGTACATCTATCATGGCTTCATTTGATGCGGAGACAAACATAAAACAGATTTCAATTAGTGGCATGGAATTATCCATTTGTGTCAGTTGATCAAAAGCAAAATAGAAACAAAGAACAATAAATTCCCAAATCAATGACAATAGGTCAGAGAATGGAATTCTTTAATGTTTCACAGTCAGGATATGAAGGAAGTTATGAAAGGTGTTATCTTTTATACATCAATTAATTAGTTTTGTTGCTTTCCTACATAAACACATATAGGTGCATATATATACATACATACATACATACATATATATCTATATATACATGCGTGTGTGTGTCTATACGTATTTATGTGTGTATGTGTATATATATATATATATATATATATATATATATGTATATGTATATGTATATATATATATATATATATATATATACATATAAATATGTGTGTGTATGTGTGTGTGTGTGTCTAGAGAGCTTTTCAGCATAAAAACTGAAGATGTAAAAGAATTTTTCAACATTAATGTCTTTTCAGCCAATTATTTCAGAATTTTTGTTAATGTAATTTACGAAAGCTTTTCAAAGGGTTTTGTTTTACACAGAATAGCATATCATGGTACAGTATGTGATTTTTTTCTTGTTCAGATCATCAGTTGTTTACCGTGTAACTGTTCCAGGGATTTAAAAACAAAGCAGTTATGTTAATATGGCACTACTACGGATGATGATAATAATGATGATGATGATGATGATGATGATGGTGGTGGTGGTGGTGGTGGTGGTGATGATGATGAGGAGGAGGAGGAGGTTCGATTTGCAATGTCAGCTTGATGCTAAATTGGTCCCTCATTCATGTTTGGCTATGGAAAATTCAGACATTCCCAGTGATCATCACACATCAAAAGGCAAGAGGGATAAGTAACCCATTCATTAACCAACGCTTTTTCCCATTTTTTTTGTATTAATCACCCCCAACAAAGCATGCTGCCAAAAGACAATGGTCACGTGACAGTTTCTTTTGGAAAACCACCTAGTTTCATGAAGCTCTATATATTGATGCCTTCTACACAACAGGCCATTTAGTCCCACTAGAATGACTCTCGCAATATCGTTATTCACTGCACTTGAGATCTAAAAAGTTCTGTTCAGATGATCTAATTGTTTCTCGAACTAATTACTAATTAAGTGAATTAATAATAAGCAATCAAGTGAAATAACAAATTTGTTTCTTTTATTACATTTTGATTTCCAATTGTCTTCAATGATATTGATCTTCTGAACTTCTTTGTTTGTTCTGCTGCATAATTATAAGCGTCTGAGGTTCAATCTCCCACTCACACAACAAATCTCAGATGCTAATTCTCATGGCATGAGAACTGATCGATGACTTTGCCACAAGAAAAATTCATAAACGTACAATGTAATAATTATAAGTATGTTGATGAAATTCAATTTAATTAAAATTCGATTCAACAGAATTTCTCATTTACTTACACTACTAATCATTCTGATTTGAATTAGAGCCAAGGGTCCCGTGCAACCGTAATCCGACTCTGTCTTATGCTATTGCTGGTATTCAAGCCAGTGAAAAGTGTCCAAGCAGAATGGAAAATGTAGGCCCCATTTCAAACTACTCATTAAGTATTTTTGTAATGTGCTAAATACATATGATTCAGGCATTGGTATACAAAATGTATATGTGGTGTACATGATGTTTTTGAGAAGTAAAAGCTAGAACAATTGATAAAAGAGGTAATTGTTAGTAATTTCCTTCAAAATATTAATTAAACAATACAGTACAGTGCTGTAATGAGAAACGGTAATTATAATTATATATTGATACTTTCTGTATAGTCACAATTTACCTGTGTTAATCTTTTATGAATCTTCTTTAAAATATCAACATTTTTTTTTGCAACTGCACAGCTCTTGATTCTCTTTACAATAGCAAAATTCTCTACTCAGTAAGTCCCCTTTTTGCTTTTACCAAGAGAAGTAGGCAACCTCAAAAGTCTGATGTCAACTGAGCCCCATCCCTTCCTCACCTCTCTCCTGGCCTACTTAAGTATCATCTCTTGAATCTATGGCTTGATGGAGAATCACTCAAATGATCTTGACACAATCTCAAAGACACCTATCTTAACTCAAGATGACTCTTTAACAACATAACACAAGACAGGACATTTCAAAGCTGATTATCATGCTGCGTTTGAAAGCCTTTTTTTTCTCTCCTTATTATTTAAAGTGCAAATGTTCGAGAGAAAAATTCTGAGTATTTTGATTGGTCATTAACCAAAATTCTCTAACTTGCTGATTTACTGTGTTGTTGATGTTATATCAGCTCGGTTTTCTATTCTGTTGATGTTTGAATAACACACACAACTTAGACCAAAACAGTCACTGCTCTTTGTGTCCAGGAAAGTGCAAGTGTACCTCATCATTATCCACTAAAATCTAAGTACAAGGTCAAAAACTCCAGGTACAAACTTCTATTGGGCCAAGAAAGAATTTCCTCTCCACTCGAGTGACCAAGCCATGGAATGCTCTCAGCGAAAACAACTTTATGAAGGATATCGGAAACTCAAAGTTCGACTATCAATTTTGCATTAGCTGTCTGCCTGGCAGGGCAAAGTTGTTTGGTCGGACAGCAAATGGTTTCATGATGCTATTCAGCTGTCATTAAAACCTATTTGAAGGTATAAGGTATATTATATCAGCTCAGTTTTCTATGTAGTCAATGTAATATTGGCATGACCCTAACTGGTCAATTGATATATTTATGTCCTTGTTGTCTCAAGTCACCCAATCTAATTAAATACTTCTGGTTATTTGAACCGTAACTTCATTCACTGGCTGTTACTCAATAAAATGAATGACTGTTTACAATATGGCTTCCAAACTCTTGTTCCCAGAGAGACAGGCTTTGTTTGGAAATTCAAAATCATAATATTACCTTCCCTCTGCCCAAATGATGCTGGAGAGTTGAATTCTCTTTTATTAACTTTCTTGTATATTTTGGGGGTTATTGTGCTCTTGGAATTATATAGTTAAAATCATATGTGTGGGTAGATCAATAGATCTGTAAGTTTTCATAGTTATCAGCCGAATTCAAACAAAAATTGTCACTGGATGATGTTTGAGCTATGTGATTAATATCTACCACTGATTGAAAAGTAAATATTTGCTGTGTAAAATAGATGCCTTTTTTTTTTTCAGAATGTAAGGCTTCAAATCTATTGATGTACCTACATATCAGCACTCATTGCATTGATATATTTATTTCATGCAAATCTTCCACTGACACAACAGAAAATAACATCAGACAACACCACATAAGAAGACAAAATATCCACTATTTTTGCATCCGGATTATCCTTACCTTTGTCTTTTTTGGTTGGATTGGGGAGTCTTCTCCACAATGTGTCAGTCAGTCCATTTGCTTGGAGATTTGTTTTGGATGTGCGATCTTGAGGTCCTACTCATAACCTAGATTTTGAGCTATGGAATATTGTTATGGTCTTTTTGGTAAAATACTCAGGGGTGAGGCTTATGGATCCAGAGGATCTACCAGATGTCTACCTTTGATTTTTAATGGATGCTAATCTGCATTCATACCATATGAATCAGATTCAAGTTTCTTGGTTGCTTTAAATAATATATATATATATATATATATATATATATATATATATATATATATATATATATATATATATATATATATATATATACTGGGTGTCACAAAAGTAATGCCCAATTTGTACTAAAACTAATGCTGGTTATATCTAAGCAAAGCAACTATTTGATAATTGTTTTTAATAGTAATTTGATAGTGGCTTCCCTTAAAAGTGTAGTTAATTTTAGGATAGATCAGGCCTATTTTTGTGACACCCTGAACATGTATATTTCAGTGGGTTTTATTAAAAGGACAGACAAAGATTGCTTGACCAAATTTTTTAGTAAGTTTTTCTTGTCATTAGATGTAAACTGGAATTTAGTGCAGATAAGAATCATCCATAGTTTTGTGTTTAGCCGTACTTATGGTCATTATCGGGAATGTGAAGAAAGTGAATGAGAATGTTGAGACCAGTAATTTGAATTTCAGAAAAATGTGGAGTAATTTTTTTCTTTCTCACTTTTTGGCATATAAGGTAAAATATGAATGTACTATAAATAGTTTATTTTAGGTCGTAGCAACACCACCTACAAACCAGTCAAATCACACTAAAAAGTACTGGCTCTAATTGGATTACCATAGGTACAAAAAAAAATAGAAGGTGTTTGTAAATAAGCAAGCACCCCTGAAAAACCTTATTTAACATCAGCCCTGGGATGCAAACATTGATGGAAATATGTTCTTTGTAATTAGGTATATGGTAAGACTAGATTTTGGGAACAAAGTATAAGGTAATATCACATCAGCTTCTGGACATAAACAGAGGTTTGGCAACCAGGTATATGGTTCCGCAAGGTTTTGGGAACCAGGTATACGGTGATATCTCTAATAGTAGACATTGAACATAAAAAAACCCCAGAAAATTGAGAAGTTGGTATAAAGCGTGCCACTGTATACCCCCCAAACCCTCTCCTCAATCTCTATTCCCACCAATGGACATAAAGGAACTAATCGATCAATTTAGGTTTCAAACTTGTTATCTTGAGATTCTAAGCCTTTAGCTCTGGCCAGGGTGCTAAACACTCTACCCTTACAGCCTCCATCCAGCACCATCCTTGCACTAACATCCACATCTTAAATGCTTTACATCTGAGAATTGGATTTCCTCCGAACATGGAAATCTGAAGATGCAAGAAATTGCTTAGATAACCAAAGGGAAAACTTCTTCATCTGACTAAAAAGAATCCTAGAAACCAATAAGAACTAAAATACCTGCCTACAAGGCATTTCTGCTGGTGTGTCTCGGAACTAAGGAAATAAGTTCATTATTTTTTATGTCTGTTATTTCCTTCTGCAGGGTTTGACTCCGCCCTACAAATCCTGGAATAATTGCCCTGGAGAATAAGCCGAACTCTTTATAAGTTTGAATGGCTGAATCAGTTGTATTTGAGCAGAGCTAAAGCAAAGAGGGAGGTTTGCCTGTGGATTCAAGTTCTATCGATGGTTCGGATTTGCTTATGAAATTAATGTTAGCACAAATGCGTAAAGACAGACAGGTCTGGTTAATCACTCAATAGAAACAATATGACCAATGCCTGTTGGCAGCATGTCATGTTGGGGGTGATCAATTAAAATTTTTTAAAAAGAGATGATCAATGATTAAGTTACATCTCTGAACTTTTGTTGAGCAGTGATCACAAAAACAGTCTGAATTATCAAAAAACAAGGATAAACGTTGCCAGTCACAAACTATGGAACCAATTTAGCATAAACTTACCTTGAAAATTGACATCCCCCCCTTCCCAGGACCTATTTAAGAATGAATTTTCAAAAAAACAAAAAAATATTTTTTCTAGACATAATTAGAAATAAATGCTATAAGAACCTATTTTGGGGAGAATTTTTTGAAAAGCAGGTAGGACATTTCTCCTAATCATTGAGGGGTGTGTGTGTGTGTGTGTGTGTGTGTGTGTGTGTGTGTGTGTGTGTGTGTTCATACAAAATATCACATATGAGCAAAATATTGTTCATCTCTCAATTCTGGCATCATAGGCATAGATATTCACATGTGTATATATAGGTGTGTTTCTAATGCCGACTGTATGTGTATGTGATATCTATAAAGACGTTCAAGCGGGAACTATGTTTCATTCAGGTACCATTGTTGAGCGAGTAGCAAATCAGACAAACTCAGAGGGCATAGATGAATGGAGAAAATGAGCGTTGTGCTGGACTCAAACCCAGAAACTCCTGATCTTTCTGAAGTGTCGCTAGCTGAAATGGTAAGAGAAGAGTTGCATTTAGGCTGCTACCTTGATAGATAGGTAGATAGATAAATAGATAGATAGATAAATAGATAGATAGATAGGTAAATAGATACAAACGTACATACATATATACATACATACTAACCTAGCAACAGTAAGGAAAGCGGTGATTAATTATCTGCACTGGACTAAAACCGTGTTTCATTAATAATCAAGTCAAAGATAGAAGTATTGATCACTGACTTGAAGTGTGGCCAATCAGTTAACAAAGACTTATGAATTCTTTAACCTTCTCGTTCAATACTTCTGCTCATTACTATTTATCATTTTTCAGAACTCAGCAATCAGAAGGCTACAATTAGTGATCTATTTATATGATGAAAAGTGTGATTTTTTCCTTCCGTTTCTCCTAGTTAAAGGTTACAATTTGAAGGGAACTAAGGCATCATTGCCCAAGGTATGCTAATTTTCTGTTAATATCAAATGGCTGGATACTTTTCAGACAGACCTTGTATAAAAACCATTTGATATAAGAAGATTCTGTGCAGTCTATCACTAAAGATCTTGTGATATGTAATAAAATATCAGCCAGTCATTAAAACTTCAATTTCTTTGCCAACAATACACCATTTTAACTACTTGGAGGTCACACAGACAAACAGAATCAAACCTTGTATAATATAGACTAAGTTAGTGCTTGTTCCAAAGGTGCATGTTTGGAATGCTTATGATGTGTGCAGCAGTCTGCCATAATCATCTAAAAGATTTTCTATCCGTCATACAAAACTGTGGCTTTGAAGTATTATGGTTACTTCTATTCAGTGTTGCCAATTTCAATATTTTAGATCCAGATTTAGATCTATAATTTCAGATGAAAGATCAACAGTCTGTAATTTTTCATTCATTTTTATTAGATTTCTCGAGAACCATTGATCTAGAAACCTTCAAATTCAATAAAGCCCTGCCTTGGGTGCTGGCTAATATATCTGGCAAATGTCAACTTTGTACAGTGGCCAGTTGTTTAGTAATTGCAGTGCATACATCCATGGGCACAGACAGTAATTTCATTCATTGTAGTTGGATACTCTATAACAAGGCTTATTTAGCAATTCAGATCTTACAAAAATGTGAATACTGCAAAAGAGTGGCTTTAAGATTTATAGAACTTCAGGGCCCCTTCTATAAAATGAATATTCTGGTAGACCCTTATTTTCAGCTTTTTGAACTGCTGCTGCTACTGCTGCGGCTGCTGCTGCTGCTGCTGCTGCTGCTGCTGCATCATCATCATCATCATCATCATCATCATCATCATCATCATCATCATCCTCCTCCTCCTCCTCCTCCTCCTTCTTCTCCTTCTTCTTCTTTTGTCATCTATCATTGGACATAGACCTTCCCCAGGATTCTATCATGGGTGTTGTGGAGCAAGTACTCTCTGAGCATGTCAAGAACATACTGAATCCACAATGCCCATGATAGAGAGGTCTAGCAAATCCTAGGGGAGATCTATGTCCAATGACAGAGACCATCCCAAGTATTTGCCAGACCTCTGAGGAAGGTCTTTAAAAATCGTATTTATTCTAAATAGATTACGTCAATTCAAACTCTAATATATAGTACAGGTTTGTGTACAATAATTACGTTTTTGATTAATATGCAATCAATAATGTTATTTCTCACAGTTTCATGTTTAGAGGGAATACTGCTGTAGACCCCAAATTATTCTTTGTCAGACCCCCAGTGGTCTTGGGATGCCAGTTTCAAAACCACTGCCGTAAAGAACACCTGGTGCTTTGCTAAATGCCACAACAGAGAAAAAAATCCACGATTATTAAATTTATCTAGAGCCCTGTGTCTTCTTTGTACCAATGTAATAAATGTCTTCTATTAATGAAAGATAACTCTATTTGAGAACAATTGAATTATCACATGCACCTGTTCACCTTATTTATTTTTTTCTGAAATTCTGAAATCATTGCAATAATTTGGGAAAAACAATGTAAATGTACGTAAAAACCATGTATATTTAATCTCTTTTCTCAACAAAAGAATTTGAAACAGACTGCTTAGTCACTCAATAGAAACCCTCACAGGACTAATGTTGGGGGTGATCAATTAAAAAATGGAAAAAGGTGTAAGCAATGAATAACTTACTTCTCTTGCCTTTTGTTTGGCAGTGATCAATAAAAAAAAGTCTGAATTTTCAAGAGACATACATGAATGAACAGACAGAAACTAAAGCTTGTTTTTTTTAAAATTCAGACTTTTTTAATGATCACTGCCCAACACAAACTGAGAGACATACTTTACTCAAATTTTGCAATTGATTATCCCCAACACAGCATACTGCTATTGGAGGTTGGTCACGGGTTTCTTTTGAGTGACTAATCAGACTCATTTTCTCTCTCATCACAAGATAAATTTTGTATTCCTCTTATTCAATTACCTTGATTACCTGCTTATTGCAGGTGAACTAAAATTAGGCTGACAGGTTCTAAGTACAGGTTTACCAAAATATCCGAAAGTAAAGCTTTCTTATGAAAACCTTTCTTATGCCAAAATGGCATAAAATGAAAAAGCCATTATCATTAATTTTTATCTAAACATCTTTGACTGTTCCCAGACCAAAAATATTGGGCTGGTGGGGGTACAGGAGGTTGGGGCATAATAGTGAGAGAAAAAAGTGTACCCTGCCTCTATAAAGCTGGCTGCAAAACAAAGGCTGAACACTATTTTTGTGTTTGAACTTTTTTCGTAAAGGCAAAGAAGCAGATACTTGTATATAAAAGAGTTTTGATGTTTGAAAATCTTGGATATGCAGCTAATGAGTGAAAATCCTTTAACGCCTAATTTCATGGTAAATTTTTTGATACGTGAGATTAGAAGAATTCACACTGTCGACCAATTATAATGCAGAAGTCGGGGTCTATAATTTTCTACCGCATCAGAAGTGAGTAAAATTCAACATTGATAGGTCCAATACATAACATTTTTTTAAGCAGTATTTCTTTCTTTGTATTTAGCTTTTATTTCGAGAGCCAAATTTAGTGTGTTGAAAATTGGGGTCCATACTTAAACCACTTTATAAGCAATTCCTCATTATATTGATCTATATTATAATAGGCCTATAGTGTACTTGGGAAATTTTTTTTGACTCCATGTGACCATTATATGAAAATCAATTTGCCATAATGCTATATTATCAGTCATAATTCAAAACAACTTTCCTCTTCTCATTTCAAATGGTATTTTTTTATTAGAAACTGTCAACTGTTACAAGAACTGCCAGCATAGGTTTCTTCGGTTTTAAGTTGGCTAGCTGGCTATGTATATATTTATGTATTTACAGGCTACATCAATGGAACTAGAGGGCTGAAAAATCAAACATATATTTCTTATTATATTTAGAAAAATGTTTCTTTAGTTTTTGGGGAATTCACCCTCTAAATAGGTTTTTAGTGGTGGGAGGTCAATTTTCAATGTAAGTTTATGCTAAATTGATCCCTTAGTTTGTGTGATACCTGTTTTTTTTTTAAATTCAGACTTTTTTAGTGATTTCTGCCCAATAAAAACTGAAAGCAGTGACTTATTCATTGATCAACCCTTTTTCCAGTTTCTTAATTGATCGTTCCTCTTTCCAATCTTTGTAATTGATCACCTCCAACACTATTGTTTCCTTTCTATTCAGCAACTAACCAAATTAGTAGTATCTTTTTTTCTTTACTCCCTAGACTTACCTTTTTTCCCTACCATTCAATCATTTCTTCCTTTTTTGTTTTCATATACTTTTTTATTGGAGCTCTTCTCAAATCTGTAACTTTCACTCAAGTCTCATTTTTTGAAAATTATATATATATATATATATATATATATATATATATATATATATGAAATTTTATTTGAAAGTAGTTCCAATAATAAAAGTAGTGTTGTTGAACTTTTGGTTAGGTTCCATGTTTCAGCTCCATAGATAACTATTAGCAAGATGCATTGGTTGTAGACGTGGGATATTCTGCTTCTCAAATGTTGAGCTTGCTCTACCAGAAGCTTACCATCCTGGAGTGATTCTTCTCTTGTCGGTGTACATGAGAAGATTAAGCTCAAAATCAAATGGAGAGATCATAAAACAGCACAGTATATTAGAGAAAAAACAGGAGTCAGGAATATCATAAAATCCATTCGAAAACTCAATTGGCAATGGGTCAATCAGGTTGCAAGAATGTCAGACAACTGATGAACATCAAGATCATGATATGGATCCCAAGAAATCGTAGGTAAAACAGTGGCTGGCAAGTTCAGAAAATAGACAAGTTCAGAAAATTTCAGCTCCACAACACCTATGATAGAGAGGTCTTGAAAATCCTGGTGAAGATCTATGACTGATGACAGATATTAAAATGATGATGATGATGAGTTGAACTTTTGTCATTCAATGTTTATCAAATAATCTAACAGAGAAATATTTGATAATTATAAAAGATTAGAGAGCAAGAATGTACATGTATTTTATGGTTTATCTACTTTTCAAGAGTATATATATATATATATATATATATATCCATATATATATGTATTCTTTTTTTACTTTCTACTTTTAAATTTCCTTCTCCCTTTTATCAAAGACAGCTTTTCCCTTCTCTTGGAATGCATGTATATGTATATATATATATATATATATATATGCAAATATATAAACATATATATGCATATATAAACACACTCACACACATATATGTAGGAATACAATGTATTTACAAACTAATTTATTCCGGATGATAGTTTGTGAAGTGCAAGTTCATAAAATGAGGCATAATTTTCATCAAAAACAATGCATTAAATTTGGTTACATTCTGAAGTAGAAAAAATTAAGTCTAAGATCTTTCAATTGGTATATAAATAGAGAATAATGGAACAATATTGGAGCAATTATTTTAGAAAGAAATGAAGTAAAGATAGAACATTAGAAGGGAGAAAAAATTCATAAAAAAACTACATGAAAGTGACGCGTGTTTACCAACTTGACTAGTTCAGAATGTACTGGCTCCATGACACCTCAGATAGAGAAGTCTGGCGAATTTTGAAGGAGGTCTATGTCCAATGACAGACACTAAAAAGCTGCTGCTGCTGATGATGATGATGATGATGATGATGATGATGGTGGTGGTGATGATGATAATTAATCACATGAAATCAATCCTTGACTTCATCACTTATCAAGTATAGGAGCGGAGGTCTCTCTCACACACACACACACACTCACATGCACACACATACACACATGCACACACATACATTCGACATCAGTTTGCAGAACATATACAATAATACATATCACCATGAAGGCAAGTAAAACCTTGAAACTCATCCTCTGTCAATATACATTGACATACAAACTTGTAATAGTGATATTCACTTGTGAACAACTTTTTACTGTCCAAACTCAACAAAAATAAGAATTTATATAATTGCCAACAAATTGAAAATTTTATTTTAACATTTGTAAAACCTGGAGTTTGTAAAATGAATTATACCTATTAATGTATATATATATATATATATATATATATATATATATATGGTCCCAGGAAGATACCTAGATAAGAGGAAGGATATCTTAACCATACATACCTGAATACCCCAATATATTGTCTATAAAAGCTTTACAGCTGCAAGAACTAACAATCTTATTACGTTAACCGAAACTCAGTTGTCTTATATATATATATATATATATATATATATATATATATATATATATATATATTTATATTTATATACATATATATATATATATATATATATATATATATATATATATATATATTCTTTTTCCACTTTTATGATTTTCCTAATTCCTCCTTCCAAAAGACAGCCTCTCATTTAATGAACACTCCAATTTAGATCGAATGTCCAATTTATTCCGCTTTTAATAAGTAGAAAAATGAATCCGTTCTTAGACAAGGAGGATTAGGAGAATGGCAGAATATAAATTACAAAGTCAAAAAGAAAATCTTGGCTGTCAGTTTTCTGGGTATATTAATATTCAGCCACTTTGCACTGCATATTTCTAATTGCAAACTCCAAGAAGGATTATAGTAACGGATTTTGTGCATCACAACTTGATTTCTGAAGATGATGATGTTGCATCTTCCCCTTTCCTGCCAGAATTGATTGCTGTCTGGCAGGAGGCAACTTTACTAAGTGTGAAATCTGAAAGGTGACTTATGATAAAAGCAGATAAAAGTCTAGAAGCAAAAAGGTTTGATTTTAAGCACTTTAGATGAAAGAAGTTAATAAGAAACAAAAACAGAAATGAGATAAAAACTTGAGGTTTAAAACGTTTAACTTGTTTTCTTCTTAGCATATTTTATGAACAGCAGATAAATTTTGGCATGTCAGGCCATTATTAATGTCCAGTTGACAAATGTGTCCAGATTTTTCTTTAAAAAAAATACTTATCAACTGTTTTAATTTTCAACTCTTTTATTTTACTCTTAAATTCATGTTCTAAAAATAGAATGTCTATATCAATGGAAATAACTTTTTGAGAATTCTTTTTTTAGGTACTATTGTCCTTTCTATTTTATTCATTGAAGACTTCCACTATGAATTACAGTTAAGTTAAGCTACTTCTAACCTGTCTGGAACTTTGAGAAGAGTCATTAATATTCCAACTTTTGGTCAGACAATCAAATCTCTTTTTCTCATATTTGATGTTGTCAACACAACATCTTGGCTGATCCATTATTCAGCCCTCATCAGATATATAATTCAAGAAAAGAGGCAAATCTTTTTCTCCATGATTTTCTTTGGTGAGAATAAGGTTTGCTCAGTCTGTTGTGTTTGCGAAGAAGAGATTTGATTGTCCAAACAAAAATTGTGACTTTCATATTTTCAACAAATGATAAGCATGAGGTTCATGGTAACTTGCCTTGTAGCTGAAATGGTTACATATTTTCCCACTCATGTTCAAAACTAGATGGAAATCCATATTTTGAATGCTGATTCTCTAGGTAGGCATGCCAACCCAACTTGGGAGAATAATGTAACCAATCTTAGTCTCCACATTACTGTCATCATTTGTAATTCAAACAGCTTTGAATGTAATGCCAAATAAAGAAGTTTGAGTTACTTCCCTTCAAAATAGTAACAATAGTGAAATGCAGCCCTTGGGTAGTTCAAAGATGAAGCAATAATTTAAACATTCAATCATCAAAACCTAATTTCTTTTTCCTCGCTCTATTTTTCAGATATATATTCCTTGGTATCTACACAATGGAAATGGCTATAAAGTTAGTTGCAAGGGGATTTTTTATTGACAAATATACATATCTACGGGACGCATGGAACTGCTTGGATTTCACAGTAATCATGATTTCGTAAGTATCTTTTTCTTATAAATTAGCAGATAACCATTTTTTTTCTTTCTCTCTTTCTTTCTATTGTTTTCAAAGTGATCATCGCATGATTTATAACTTCAATTCGATGTTGTGTTAATCAAAAACTGATGGAAGACAAACTTCACTTAATTCATTTGTAATTTTGTTCATACATCCATATAAAGCGTGTTTAAAAAAAGGATTACACTGTCTTTTTGACAACTTGTATTCAAACTATTTTAAATCAAAGAAACTTTTTTTAAAATTCTAACTACAAAAAAGTGCTAATTGCACATACATTTTATTTCTGAAGTAGATATTGAAAGTGATTTCTTTTAATCTGGATGTAGGGTCATTATAATTTCATCGCATGAAAAATTAATTACTTTGGAAAGCAGTCATAGTTGATTCAACATAAAGAAATGGATGCTCAAATCACGCTAGCAAGCGTTGTAATCATTTCAATTGCTAAATACTGATGCCTTTGACCACAGTGTTTCTGGGTGACTAGTATTGTGGCATAAAATTTACTTTCTACCTACTTATCCTTGGGCAATAGATTTATTGATCCACTGTTGTAGTACCTGTTAAAAATAATGGGATTATTTACGTATGGATAAATTCTACAAAGATATATTTTAGTGTAAAAGTATTTATTGCAAACAAAAAAATTATTACCTCCAACAATATTTATTTCTCTGTTGATTTTCTTCATATTTTTTTTTTTTAAAAACAATTGTGAACACACAGACATAAAAGTTGCCAAGTGCTTTAGACCTGCAGACACAGAGACACATGCTTACCCCCTTCCTCTCTTTCTATGTTGCTTTAGTCTGACAGAACAAACAAACAAACAAACAAAAAAACAAAAAATGTGACAACAGCTTTTTATATCATGTGATATACAAGAGGGGTTGACTCAATTAATAATCTGTTTGCCTTATATAGTTATTAACTGAATTTTGATCTTAAATTTCATCGTATAATGCTATAATCTACATAATAAATGTTCACCACTGAAGTAAGTACTTTGACAAGGAAGGGCTAGTGCAGTCTTCAACGCGATAGGATTTTTCTTTGCTTAGAAAGAAGGTGTTCGGGAAACTATGCATATATAGATTAGAATTGCCTGCGTGTTTGAGTGGTGTGCACCCAGCACTGATGAAATGGATGATTCTGGTTGGTTCATTGATGACCCCTTTTTTTCTGCCACCATTGTCCTGTTTACCTATGATGAAGGCTGAAAAAAGGGTCAGATAAGCAACATCGATTACACAAATAAAGGCTCCTATTATCCAAACAAAATTAGGAATAACTCTATTCAACTTACATTATTGCTTATTCAAAACTAATAAAGAATTTCATTAAACTAGTGTCAGAAATTGCAAATACAGTGAATTTTACCTAAGCGGAACACATCAGGGCCACACATTTTGAGAGGTTGTTCCTTTTAAACAGATTTGCATGAACAAGGCAAAATATTGCATACATTTAATTCTGTTCTTGCACTACTGGTCCTACGCAGTAGCTATTTCGTGTAACTAGTGTTCCATTCAAGTGAAATCTGCACAATATATTTTGATCAATAGTCACCATTTACATCCTTTACTGTGGATTAATACTTCAATTTCCTTAATGAACAATATTAATTTTGTTTACATGATTCATTTGCAATATATACTTAGATACTGAAAGAAATTTTATTTACTTAGTCTTCAATATATATACACTAATAGCCATCATTTATATTTGATCCATGCTTTTATAAACTTGATTGAATATTTTTAATTAAATAATCATGAACTATCCATTATACATATTGAAGCAATCAATTTTGCATAGTTGGTTTTAAATTAATTCATGTCTGTTCGTCAGGTTTCAACATTCATATTTCTTGTAATTTATATGATTTGATAAATTCAATTCATACAATTCCAGGATAATAGGGTAAAACTGACACAGAAATTAGTTCATGATATAACTGATCAGGAAATATATGTAGGAAAAGTGATCTGCTAATTCAGTGTTTTTCATTGCCTTCAGATAAATGTATCCTAACATGATTTTGGGTCTTCAAAATATGGAAATTTTTTGCTTTAATTAAAATAAAATAGTTTTTTTCAACCATTGAATAAAAATGAACATGTTTTTGGCTCCTTTATACCCTTTAAAAATTCAAGGCATTAAGCACCTTTATAGATTAGTCTTGAAAGGGCTGAGAAGACAAAAGTATAAAATCTATTACAGTTGATGATAACTGAACTGAGCCTAGTAGGGCACAAGGCCTCCATAGTAATGGTCGTTTTACATTAGCTCACTAACCACTGACATTAGCCAAAATGCATCATTATTACTCTTAAACTCCAAAGACTCTGTTTAGTCTGAGTTGTTTACATAATACTTTTGAGTATTTTTCAAAAACTATGGTCTAGATGCCTCTTAGCATCACAGAAACTGACTTTTTTACATTAAAATTCTTCAAAAACAAACATTGTAATTTGCTATGAACTAATCTTCTTAACATTTACTGTATGCTTGAAGCAACCCCAACAAACGATGATAGAAAAAATTATTCAATCACAGAAGAGACTTTGCAAAAAAAAAAAAAACACTGTACAATAATAGAAGGTCATTAGCACAGCATAAAATTTCTACAAATATATTTCTGATACAGCTTGCGCATTCAAATGTCTGACCCACTTCCACTTTTCTTTCGACTTACAATTTTCTCTGCAAATAACAACTGAGTGATTTGGGAAAATCAAGCATATCAAAAAAGATGAATTTTTATCATTTCTTAAACAATGTTAGAGACAAATGTAAAAGTCACCCGGTTAAAAATTGAATTTTTGGTTATTTTCACGTTTTCCTCCAGCATATTGAATAGAAGAGGTTCTCTGAATGATTTACAATACATCTTGACATTATTTGATGCAATTGAATAATCTAGATTCAAAACTGAATTTAAGATGGTTTTCCCATTTCTGGCATACTGTTAAGAGCTATTTTGTTTCTTTAAACATGAATATTACAAATGATGAATAAATATAAAACAAGAGAGAGATGTTTATTCATGTGTTTGTCTGTCACAATAAAAAAAAAAGTACCTAAACATGAGTGCAGTCCAATCAAATTTTGCTTATTTCTCAATGAATCTGGGGGGGGATGTCTCAAAACAAAAAGCTTTGAGGAAAATACTTCAAAATTGTTCTAGCGGGGGGGGGGGTCTATTTACGATATAACTATAATGCCAAAGTGGAATGTACTTTCTTTTCATATACATATTTTCTCATTCTATATGTTGATATATAATTCTTCAAAGGGTGTAAAGTGACAGTAAACCTCCCCTTTAAAGAGTCTAAAATAAAGAAGACTTTTTCTTAGAATCAAATCAAAAGGTTTTGAGAAAAAAGTACTTTTAAACGTTTTTAGGGGGTTCTATCGATAATGTAACTATGATGCAAATTAGACTCTTACTTACTGTTTAGTACATAGATATACAAACACAGAGACACACACACATTTATATCTATATATATATATATATATATATCAGCCAAATAACCTATTATATTTATATATCAGCCGAATAACCCATCCATAGGATAGGTATTCAGCTAGTACATATATATATATATATATATATATATATATATATATGTATATGTTGCTCTTACCATTGAGCTAAACAGCTGCCAGTAATGCAAAGGCTCGAATAGCAGTTTTGACTCAAAATTCTCATTTTGTTTCTCCACAGTCTATATCTGCTCGATTTGTTTCTTTCAATGTAACAATTATGTTATTAAAACATGGGTATATGATCCAACAGAATGATTATAAATTGTATTATATCATACAGAAACTAACAAAAATTTACCTGTAAAACAAACAGATTGATAGATGGATAGATAGATAGGTATGAATAAACCTTGTTCTTTTATGCATTAGAACTAGATGACCTAGGGATGAATTTCTATTCTTACTATGCCACTGCATGTCTTTTTAACAGTACTATATATAATTGTGCCTGAAGGAAGGAAATTCATCTCTGTATACAATAATATTTGGTTGGCACGGTAAGCATCTGCTCCTGGTTGAGCAAGTATATATGCATAGTGCGTGCGTGTGTATTTGGTTTTGCTGACAGCAAGTACAATACAAAGAAATCAATCTGAAAGCAAACCTGCATTTGTGACAAGACAAGCCTTAATGTTTGCCAGCTAAGATGCCTGCTGTCAGGCGAAAATGTTATCTCTGGGAAATGAATTCAACATAGAAATTTATCCCACAGACAATGCTTCTCAATAAGGGTATTCATTAGTGCAATGGTTCTCAAGCTGCATGCCGCGGCACAATAGTATGTTGCAATTATCTCTCAAGCATTCCGCATAAATTTTATACAGACTGCCCTGAATTTAGGCCGCGTATGCGATCCTAGTGGAGATGACATAAACGAAATTGACACACAGTAAATTCATTGTATGAGTATGCTAATATGAGTTTTCATCAATAGATATATTAATTTGTTACTTTAATTCATGGAATCTATCTATATAAAAGCCATACATGCAAGTTAGTATGCTTAATTGTATAATTGTCTGTAGAATCAGTCCTGTTATTACCAAGAACTAATAATGGATTGGTCCATGTGAAATAAACTAACAGAGCAATAAATTAAAGGGTTATAATAAAATGCTATTTTCTGTTGTCATAACAACAAAGATTACGTTAATATTTCAAAATGTCGAAGAGATGCTGTGTAAAAAAAACACAGCTGAAAGAAAGAAAGAGTCATTCAGTTAGTGAGTGTGTCATTTAAAGTCATTTATTGAATGAGTGAATGAGTTTCTCTTTCTCCTAATCGTAGTCAATTTTATGACAGAAAAAAAGGGAAAGGCTCAGATGCTATATCATTGGAGATATTGTTTTACTGTGAGCAGACACAAGAAAAAATCATTAAAACTACTACTGCAACAGAGTCAATATGGCTTAATATTATGGTAGGACCAAACCAGAAAGTTTATGGCCTAATGCTTTTTAAAAAGAGTGGATTTGTCCAATTTGGCCATACTTTTTGCCAAATATTTTTCTTACAAAATGATATTTAACTTTCATGATGAAATAAGTTATATCTTTAATAAATAAAGTTTCCTAGAATGACTTTTTTTTACCACACAATATAATTTTTCTTAGATAACATTTTGCCCTGAGACTTCATTTCCTTAAAACAGCTTGAGTTGAGTTGGGAGTTTTTTGATAAAACTTGAAATCAGAATACTTGAAACCATACATAAATAAACCATCATTTTTGACAGGTATATAATAGTTGGTATATGATAACTTGATAAAATACTACCTGAATACTAACGAGAAGAAAAAATCTCAGTAAATTTCAATCCAACATCGTCATCAATCTTTGTGAATCAAACTGTCGTAAAATCAGAGCAGCCTGTATTTCGAGCCTTGAATATATCCAGAAAAGTATTATGTCTATCCTGCTTCCACCACGAGTTGTTAATCTAGGGATTTTATCGCTAGATTTAGTTGTATTTACTTGCTCCCCCACAAGAGCATTATGTGACACAAGGTGGTTTTTAATGTGGGGTTCCAGGTGCGGGAAATCTGAAAAAATTGCTCCAATTCCGCAACTAGTGTTGTGAAGGCGTCAGGGCAAGCTCAACCCATCCCTTTCAGTGCAATAGGACAGTACTGCCCCAGAGCGTACTGCTCCCCTGAGACTGGGTCAAGTTATTTTTTGAGGCCGAGAAATGAATCTAAGCCTCTTGCACTTGGCAATACTGAGCCTCAGTAATCCATCATCGGCCACTTCATTGCGCCAATGTATGCTCTGGAAACCAGAGCGATATCATACTTAAAATATGATTCTATGAGATCTAAATCTTTTTAACAACAGATGAAAGGAGAAAAAGTGACAAGTAGTACAGGTAAACCTTGATTAATGCTGTTGATTTGTTCCAGAATTTTCCATATTATTCAAAACTGCACTGCTCAAGGTTTTATCATTAAATGTATCATTTTTTTTTTCAGATTATACTTAGTTATATTAATTTGTACAGCAATACCTTAACCGTATTAAAACCTGCACTAATTCAAAACGCACTTTTCAAGGTATTGCTGTAAATCAGTATGCTTATATAAAAGTTACATTCATTGACTACTGAAATCTTTTTGTCTAATTCATTTCATTTTTACAGTTGGTGTGCTGTGTAAGTCAAATATATTTCTTAATGTACCATCATATAATAAAGTTTGAGAACCACTGCATTAGTATCACTGGTTATCAGGATATTAAAAGTAATTTTATTTTTGGAATTCTTCTGTGGCTTAGAAACCAGATTGGGTGAAATCCGACCATGTAACTCTAACATATAAATGGCTATTATCAAAGAATGTTATCTGCTGCAATGGAAATAGGTATTGGGAATTGGAGATATGCCAAGTCTGTATCTAGGATTTATGCTCGGGGATCACAGAGGGTTCCATCTGGAATGAGTGAATTGAACCAATACCACTGAGAGTTCTTGGACACTATGAGCTTTATGGGTAATTTTTTTTCAAATTATGGCCAATTCAGTGGTCATTTAAAGCTACAGAAATCCTGTAAATTGAGAAGTAGATATATGTCATACCCCAGTATACTCCATTATTTCCACCACTGGTTATCTATTCCAATTGTAAATGAACCTTCTGAGTGTATCATATTTGCAAAGTAATTCATTGGTCAAGAGCCAAAATTTGGTTTATTGGTACACTTGGAGGTACTAAATTCAACTGTACATTTTGATTTTGTATATGTCTGCAGAGTTTCAAAATGGTTGATGGACTTTGGGTTGCCTGGCCAAAGCAAATAATCAAAGCTTGATAAGACTGGTTATATAAGCATCTAGCGGATGATGGGAGCCCCAGCTCCAAAAGCTCCTCTCGAATTCTTCTCCAGTAGGCATGTTTGCAAGGCCCCAGGTTGTACATGCCTCGGAAATGGACTAACATGCATGAATGCATGTTATCTTTGAGATGGCTTGTGCAGACATTGAAGAAATTAGTCTATTCAAATGGAATACTTGGAGTTAGGAGTATAGACTAACATATATAATTATAACCACAGTTTTGAACAGGGTTTGTCATTAATAGTCAAATCCTTACATATTTTTGCAAATCCCAAGACCGATTCCGGCTATATTCTTAGAGTAGTTTTGGAGAAAAACATTATTTGGTGTGATTTGAAAAGTAAGATGAGGGTAAAGGTTACCTACATTTTCATGAAAACTTTAGAATAAAACCTATGCTCCTTTGTTTTGATGGTTTATTTGGCCTTATTCTAAACTGCCAGTCTGACTCAACATACCTATAAAATGGCTAAAGATCATATTTATGCTTTTCTCCTTTTTTTTATTTTGGAGAAAATACATAGTTTTGAACTTAAATTATATGATTACTTGCTTAAGCTAGGCATTTGGGATGTCCATCAAGCATTTTAGGGCATAGTTTTGGCACCCCTAAAGACTCGTAACAATCATTTCTAGTTCCAATTTTTGTACCAATATTCCCCCTGGCCTTTGAACAACAGGATATTTGATTATGTAATTACATTGAAATATGTGTATTCTTTATATATAACTAACTCAGTGGTTCTTAACCTTTTTCAAGGCTTGCACCCCTTAGAGATTTCAAAATCTTTCTTGCACCTCTTAATGTTAAGGCTAGAAAATCAAATATCAAAATGTCAGAATTCGAGTAAATAAATGGTTAAAATTTATCTAATGTCAAAATTAAAAGTCTATATCAAAATTTTATTCATACAACCATCTAATGCACTGATTACAGTTGCTTTTTTCCAAAAGTGTCAAACAAAACTCTCAACGCAGTCAATATAAGTTTCTTTAGTTTTTAAATTATTCTGGCTGACTGGCTGGCTGGCTGGCTGGTTGGCTATATGTGTATGCTTTGCACATACTAACCACACAATTGGAGTTAGAGGGTTGAAAATTCAAACATTTACTTCTTATTATGGAAAAAACAATTTCCTTGTTTTTTAACAATTCATCCCCAAAATAAGTTTTTAATTGGAGGTTGAATTCACAATCCAAGCTAAATTGGTCCCTTAGTTTGGACTGTCTGCATTTGAAGTTGCTTTTTGAAAATTCAATCACTGCCAAACAGAAGAGCAACAGAAGTAACATTCATTGATCAACCTTGATTTTTGATTTTTCAATTGATTTGCCCCAACAAGACATGCTGCCAAGAGATATTGGTCACATGGCAGTTTCTGTTGAATGACTAACCAGACCTATCTCAGTTAACTTTGTAATGCATGAAGGAGAAAGAACAAAAGTATAATAAATCAGCTATAGAATTTAAAAAATTTTGTTTTCCACCCTCTTCTTGCACCCACCCAAATTGCCTTATGTGCAAGTTGGGGGTGCATGCACCCCAGGTTAAGAACCACTAAACTAACTGTTTATATAACCTGTGATATTAGCGGTGATGTTCATCAATTCTTAAATTCATGAACCGCACAATACTGCTCCTAATTGACTGTGGAGCTCTTTAGTTGAGGAAATAATGTCTTTAGAATTTTTCATGTCAGATTAAATAAGAAATAAATCTTAAAAATTCCCCAAAACCAGGAAGGGGGGTAACTTTGATCAGTATTTATTCCCCTTGATATCAACATTTAATTTTTTTAATATATTTGAGAGTTAAATATATTTGTCAAAATTTTCACTCTGATGATTACATACATAGTGACACTGCAAATTCTGGTGGTCGGGAATTGCATTTAAAACTAGTATACGTAGGCAAAGTTTCCGCTTTTCTTATCGCTACCCACTGACTTTATCGCTAATACACCATTTTCAATTTTTGCACAAATGAACTAAATATTTTTGGCAGTTGGGGAAAAAAATTGAATGATCAAGCACTGAATTTTACAATATTTGACCTAAAATTTATTTCAGCTAGTTTCTGTATTCAATATGTATGACGTGCTTTGAAAATCAGGAGGAAAGAGAATCTCTGTGGTCAGGAATGAAGACAAGAATGAAAAATGGAATTGGCGACCTGAGCTTGAATTTTGGTTGATGATCTGCAAATTTCCTGTTATTAATTTCTTGACCACTTTTCCATTACTTTTTTTTGTTGCTCTTCTATTGCAATGCTCAGGTTGTTTTTTTTGCATACACCACCATTAAGTAAACATCATGGATCATAGACAAATTTGTTGGCCTCCAATGAGATTTGAACTCGCATCCAGGATCCTTGGAGCCTGTTTAATATATACAGTGCCTCACCAATTAGTCCGCTAAAGCCAATCAGTGGAGAGCACTCAAATTCAATCATATTTCTACACTGATTTACTCCATGCTATTGATCAACACTACCCACGACAGACTAGATAAAACACAGTTGCTGGGTTTAGGTTATTCATGTGTATATACTTATGAATTTATCTATCTATCTATCAATCCAGATTTAACAGCACTAACTGTTCATAGTAGAAATTTTAAATTTTGCACACACACTCCTCTCAATGAGTAAGGAAGATATTGTGCGTTTCTTGTTTCTTCAAAATTTCCCTCGAAAATAGGTTTTTAATGGAAAGTTCAATATACAATGAAAGTTTCTGGTAAATTGTTTTTTGAGAATTCAGACCTTTTTTTAGTGATCACAGCCTAACAAAAGGTAAGAGAAGTAACTTATTCATTGATCATCGCTTTTTCCAACTTTTTAATTAATCACCCCAGACACAGCATATAGAGGTGATGGTCATTCATAATTTCCCTTGGAATGCTAGTCTTGTCTGTGTACACCTGGTAATCTGTTAGACCACACAAAAATTGAATCAGTACTGTCTTTTTTTTTTTACAAATGTATCAAGAACTAAACAGAGAAATGTCATTTACAAAAAAGTTACAAATGGGATTAGTTAGTCACTCAATAAAAACCATCATGTATTGGGGGCAAACAATTGAAAAATTAGAGAAAGGGGTGATCAATGAATAAGTTACTTCTGTTGGGTAGTGATCACCAGAAAATTCTAAGTTAAAAAAAAACAGCACAAATGCTGCCAAACACAAACTGAGATACCAATTTAGCATAAACTCACATTGCAAATTGACCCCCATACATTAAAAGATTATTTTGGATGGGTATTTAAAAAAAGCAAAAATAACTACTAAAAGAGTAAATGTTTAAACTTTCAGCCCTCTAACTCCATTGGTGTGGCCTGTAAGCATGATATATACATAGCCAGCCAGCCAGCTGGATTAATAGGAAAACTGAAGAAACCAATGTCAACAATTTTGGTGGCTTTTTTTCATTGACAGTGTTTAATATATGTCTAACTAGTCAGCCCCAGGGGAGAAATTCACTGATATATCTGAATTTTTACGAAATCATTTTTAGCGAAAAAACTGCCAAAGTAATTTTTGTTGAAGAGTTCATTGTTGCAAATGGTGGTTTGGTAATATTTTTTCCGGCAAAATTATAACCTTTGAGTGGAAAAGTCCATTGATATGGAGAGAGGAACAAAAAAAAGTCATTCAACTAAATGAGTGGATAAGTGAAGAAAATGAACCGTGAGATATTATTTCCAAAAGATTTAAAGATATATCAAAAATTTTCTGTGTGAATCTCTGTACTTGCTCTGCAACGCCCATAATAGAGAGGACTGACAAATCTTGGGTCTATATCCAATGAGGGATGCTAAAATGCTGCTGCTGCTGATGATGTCTACAAAAAAAGTTTTGTTTCGTTTTAAGGATTCAATTTATAATGTAATTTTATACTAAATTGGCCCCTTAGTTTGTATCTGGCAGCATTTATGCTTGTTTATTTTTGTGATCAACACCAAACACAAGGCAAAAGGAAAAACTCATTCATTGACAACTCCTTTTTCCAATTTTTTGATTGATCACCCCCAACATGGAACTCTTCTAAAAGAGGTTGGTCACATGATGGATCCTATCGAATGACTAACCAAACCTGTATACTTGCATATAAGTGTATGTGTATGATATACATCTGTAATGTATATGTATAGTTACCTATATGCACACAGAGATATATGCAAATGTATAAATATATGTATACTTATATATATGTACATACTTGTACATAATTGTACATACATAAGCACAAATAAGTTTGGTTAGTTACTCAATAAAAACTGTCACATGCTGGCAAATTGTTTGCGTAATATTCAACTCAAAATGATAAAATCCCACTATATTTGGTTCAGAAGAAAATTACCTTTCAATAATATATATATATATATATATATATATATATATATATATATATATATATAAATACACTTCATCTTTACTTAATATATTCTACAGAAAGGCTTCAGAGTCATCCATTCCACATTTTTTATTCTGTCAATATTCAAGTCATTTATTTGGAAAGCATTTGGGCCTTCCAATCCAAAGTTCTTGACATTTAACTTATTTGGTCAGACTTTTGCTATACATCACTCATCCTGTGGAAGAGAGAAGGCCAGTAACATACTGAGTCAAAACTCACCTTTTCTCTTTTTCCATATATTAGCTCGAGAAATGACAGGTTGAAATAAAAGGACATCCTGGAAAATGTCCGAGTTAATATACTACTGAATGATGAAAACTGACAAGCAGTAAATGCATTCTTATTTGTGTATTTTTTGCTTATATTAGGTCTGTCCGGAGAATATCCAGCCATTTAATATTAACAAAAAAAGTAGCATTCCCTTATTTCTTGAATTTATGCTTTCTATCCACCCATAATTAGTTCTCAATAATAATTTCAACAAGTCAAAATGATCTGCAACTTTCGGTGACCTAAAGGATGTGCATAACTATAACAAAATCTATCTGCAGAGTATCCAGCCATTTACAATTAATGATAAAAATAGCTTACCTAGGGCAATGGTACTTTAGTCCCCACTTGGGCCTCACACTCTTGTCTCGGCACCCCTTCCACTTTTTAAAACAATCTGCAAAATCCTCTTTTGGGATTGCCACCAGCTAGCTTGTTAAGTTCTCCTTAATCTCATCTGCTGTCTGAAATCTCTCTTGGAAAATTCAGAAATTACAAAGAGCCATATCAGGACTGAAGATGGGCTAACAGATCTGGGTGATATGATGTTTTGCTTGAGAAAACCTGCACACAAGATAAGAATAGCTTCATTATGAACATAACAGTCACACAGCACACAAGTTCACTCAATGGTGACTGACTGCCAACTGAGTAACCCCACGGGAGAGTGTCTATTCATGCGTGTGCAGTAAGGTCCCTTCTGATTGGTTTGGTAAGTCACAGCAACCACTTTTTAAAATATTCAAAATGAGTGGAGACTTTCAAGACAGACCTTGTAAGCATCTTGTGTAAAAGCTTAGTCTTTATTCAATGAATTTTATTTACTTGTGTTCTCATTATCAAGATACAGTCAATGCCTGGAGTTGACTTTTTTTCTTTCTGTAAGAGCAAGAACAAGAACGGGGAACAAACCTCCCTAAATTCAGGGGAGCACACTCTCCACTATTTGTCTGTCCCTCCACGTTAAACCAAACTGATAAATAGAATTAGAATTCCCTTACCGTTATTTGAAATCATGACCAAGTGGTTGTTAGGCGACTCTCTTATCGACAGAGCCAAATAGACAAATCTTATATATCTTCGAAAATTTATCTCAGAGATATGTTAATGGCTTATTTCATTCTAACAAATAAATATAGTTACTCTTAAAAACAAAAAAATATATTTTTGTGATACTTATCATTTACGCATAAAATACAAAAGTTGTAGTATTCATCTTCATCCGGAGAAGAAATGAAGTCTGACCCGCCAACATCCCAGATCGCATTTGTTTTTTTCCAACCAATATGAGCATGTCAGCACAAAGCTTTGGTCTGAGATTTGAGAATTGTTTTTATAGAGGAGTTAAAGATATTCAATGTGTATGTGTGAGCATGTTTGTATGTGTGTATACACTCATACATACATACATACGTACGTACATCTGTGTGTGTGTGTGTAATTGGATGAAATTCAAGGATTACTGCATGCTTTATACACTTGATGAAGGCCAGAGAACACATCAATCAAAACATACTGGCTAAAAAATGAAAAAAGATAAAAATATTAGTTCAAATAATTCATGGTGCAGTGACAGGACTTCATTTCAGAATTTAGCTAACATGAAACATCATAACATTCAAATTGCCGGCTCTGAATAGATTGAGAGCTGAAGCCATATTTGCAGCCTTTTATTTTGATTCTTTTCAAATCATTACGTGTTTAACTTTATTTCTTTTTCCCAACAGACGAGGTAGTGATATCTAATGTGTGTGTGTGTGCTTGTTTGGATGTTAGCGTTTGTGTTTGAATATTCGTGTCTTTGTGTATGTCTATCTGTGTATATGTGTGTGTGTGTGTGTATTTATATGTGTATGCATTTGTATGTATGCATGTGGTTGTGTGCCTTTGTGCACGTGTACATATGTGTATGCGTTTGTGTATATATATGTTCATCTCTGTATGTACTCATGTGTTTGCGTGAGTGAGTGTGCATTTGTCTATGAATGTATGTGTCTGCATGTGCATTTGTATGGATGACACTCAGAGATTAATGTGTACATTATACACTTGACGGAGGCCAAAAAACACTTCAATCAAAAACCTTGCGATAAAAGCAACAAACTATTGGATCATGTTAGGTTATCACAGCTTCTCCTGGTTTAATTTATCACTCTTATTGACAGAATGATTTGAAGGGCAGACAACTGCACCTTGTTTGCTCTCTGATAGAAAGGATAGAATTAGTAAGCGCAGTGTAAGCAAAACCCGAATGGACAAGTGGAGGAAAAGAGTTATGAGCTAATGGGTCACCACTTTTCCTGCTTGGCATGGGGGTCGGTGGTGTGCACGACCCAGTCCAAGTGGTTTGCCAGCAACAATAAGGCTTGTCTCAGTCTTTGGATGGGGAGTGCAGAATGGTGTAATGGTTAACAGCACGGAAAACGGAGCAGGCGAGCCAGGTTTCAGTTAATGTTGACGTTGCACTGATACCCTTAGGAAGAGCATGGATCTATTTCTCTCCTCAGTGACGTGTGAATAGCAGGGCAGTTGATGCCTGTTAGTTGTGTTAGGCAGTCCATCTTGGGTATGGAGATGTCGACTTCACCCTGTGAAATTTCTATTGTTCCATGGGTCTGGAACTAATAAATGTGAACATTTTCAGAAAGTGTTTGACTGAGTGTTTTCAGACTTCTGTGTACTATCAAGATGAGGGGAAGAAATCGTGGGTGTTGAACGTTTGTCAAATTTTGGATACCATCAAACTCTGCATAGGAGTGACGTCATGTACAGGGTGACTTGCAAAATAAATTCCTCAATTGACCAAATATTTGTCAGTTGTTGAACATATTGAAAATGTTGAATACGTTCCAAAACTAAAAAAACATCTTGTTAGAATGCCGGTCACCATAAGTTTCAGTCTGCCAACAGTTTCTAAGTTGGTCTGCCTGACTGGCTATCTTTGTATCATGTTTACAAGCTGCACCGATTAAGCTAGAGGGCTGAAAATTTGAACATTTATTCATTATATCAGGAAAAAAACGTTTTTTGAGTTTTTCCAAAGATTTTTGTCTTCTAAATAGCTTTTTATAGGGAATATTTAATTTGAATCCAAGTTTATGCTAAATTGATTCCTTAGTTTATGACCAATAGCATTCATTGTTTTTTTATTCTGATTTTTTTGTGATAACTGCCTTACAAAATATAAGAGAAGTAACTTATTCATTGGTCACCCTTTTTCCCAATTTTTTGATTGATTGCCACACAACGGTTTGCTGCCAAAAGACGTTAGTCACATGATGGTTTCTATCAAATAACTAACCAGACCGGTTCAGTTCTCAATTTCTTGATTTTATAATGAGAGCTCCAAGGATTTGTAGCTTTTCTTATAGAATGTCATGTAGTATACTTCTATTGTTTATGGATATTTGTTTTTGTTTTTATGGAAATATCAGTGCTTAGCTATGTATGTTTATGAATATGGTTACTGATAGCACTCTGATTAGACAGATGGCAACTTGACCTATGTGATAGGTTGGTAGTGGTGTTGGTGGTGTGTCCAGTATACAAATTTGAAGCTTGTTTACCATAAGGGACACAATCTCCCAGAGGGCAGGAGAATCTGTTGATGATATTTTGTGTTATTTAGTGGAAGTTTGTTGATGACAAACATCATTAGTTATAATAAGATCAGATGTTCTCAATTTTTCATTGTAAGTTACTAATCTTATATCTCTATGACATCCGACTGCAGATGTGATCTTAATCATGATGTATCAAGTGGCTGCTTCGTCTCCTTCATAATTCTGGAGTATTTTGTTACAATAAAGGTTTATTGTATTTTTATTATTTTTGCTGTCTCTGCTAAGTATAGTATTGTTATAAAGTTCTGTTTGCGTTAGTTCTATTTGTTTATCAACGACATAATTGAGGAATATGTTGTTTATGAGTGTTTGTTTAATATCATTGAGTTCTTTAGAAAATAGAGTGTGGGAAGAAGAGATAAGATGGACTCTATTGATTGAATTTTTAATAACAGCGATCTTATGCCTGTGTGGACATCCGCTATTATAATAAAAATGGCAGGAATTTAAACTTGCGGGGGTTTTGCATAAGGAATTGATGGATGTTTGGCTGAATCAACCACAACATTGACAAAAGAGATTCTATTTTTAATATTGTTTGTGAATGAAGTTGAGAACTAAATTATTCACAAAGGCAATATATTAGGGTTGTATATATCTACATATATTTATATATATATATATATATATATATATATATATATATATATATATATATATATATATATGTATTTATGCATTTAAGAAATGGACATTTTGGTCCAACAGAATGAATTGTAAATTGCGCCATATTATAAAGGAACTTATCTGAAATGATTTTGCATCGTTACTCGGTTAATATATCATTCAAACTAGATAACATAAATAGAATAAACAATTAAAGCACAATGGTAAGTGCATCGCTACCTCAAAGCAGCTACCCTATTGGTGGCAGATTTGATTCCTGCAGCAGCCCTATTTTCTTTAATTGTTTATTCTATTTACATTGTCTAATTTGGATGATATATTAACTGAGTAACGAAGGAAAATCATTTCAGTAAGTTCAGAATAACAGATCTGCAGAGGCATACTTATATCTAGCATCCCTTTTAAATGCTCCAAACAACAGAGTTGATGTTTTTCAATGATTGTTTGTATTCTTGTGGATTCACTCCATACCAGTACTTCATTATTTGTATCATGATTGTCGGTACTCAAATCAATCACAGTTTTGCTTGATGGAATCTCTCAAGATGACATATTCATAATTAAAAGGATCGTTATCATTAATTCCATTTATTATCTAGTAAATTATCGCTAATGATATGGAAATAATTTCATCTCTTTGTTCTGCTTATTAATTATATGAGCAAAATACTGAAAAAAAAACTCCTCACTTATCACTTCCGTCAGACTGCTTTTTTTTTCATAGATTTCAAGCAGGCTATGAAAAATGGTGATTAATAACCTGATCTTTTTTATTCTGAAATAGTTTAGAAATTTTTATCCATTCTGATTTTCAACTGGTTTGGTTAGTCACTCTATAGAAACCGTTACACAACCAATGTCTTTTGGTAGCATGACATGTTGGGGGTGATCAATTAAAAAATTTGAAAAAGGGGTCGATCAATGTCTAAGTTACTTCTCTTGCCTATTGTTGGATATTATAAAGTCTGGTTTTTTAATAAAAGAAACATGAACACAGACAGACACAAACTAAGGATCAGGTTAGCATAGAATTACACATTAAATTGAACTTCCACTAAAAACCTATTTGGGGAGAGAATTTTCTTTTTAAAGATTCTAGACGTAATAGAGAAGAGAAATTTTCATCTACATTTAGTAGATCACTTCACATCCACAATTCAAACATGCAATAAAGAGTAAATGTTTAAAATTTCACCCCTCTTGTCCAATTGGTGCATCCTGTACAAGTGATAAATAATTAGCCAGCCAGAGCACCTAAAAAATTAAAGAAACCTATGTTGATAGTTTTGGTAACAGTCTTGGTGTACAGATCCTTATAGACAAAAAAGTTTGAATGTAGAATCGGCTGATGATATAATCCTCAAAATTATTTGTCTGTCTTCAAATTGACTACAGCTGGTCTTCATTTTCTTAAAAAAATAATTGAATAGTTTTGAACAACTACTTTCTTCAATAATCTCTGGAGAGGAAGGAACCTATCCATCATAACAGCCTGTGTCCTTCAGCCTCGCCTGCCTGCTATGTCTCTTCCTCAGTTCTCTCCCTTTGCTATGTCCACTTATAGCACCCGTCAATCATCTGCCTTTGAGTCTATTTTTCATTTCATGTTGCCACTTGTCAATAATCACGTTCGGTTTGTCCCTGTTAAGAAGTCAACTTCCTTTGCACATATCTTAATGTTTCCGCCAACCACAGCTGCTATTACTTTCATCATCATCAATATCTATTGTCTGCAAAAAAAGAGTTTCTACTTGTTTCATCTCAAAGATTTCTTGTTCAGATTGATCAGAAGATGCAGTTTCGTTTGGTCATTTTCAAAATCTCTTAGATACTACTTCTGTCCTTTAACAGTTGTTTCCCTTACATATAAAAGATTACTACTTAATATAACAACTATTATGGGGCAGAGTTAATGATAAATAAATAGTGCCCTTATACTGAGTATGGCGTAGCCAATCCCTACCCAGGCATGACGTATCATCATGATCATCATCATCATCAATCTTTTAACATCTGTCGTTGGACATAGACCTTCCCTAGGATTTGTCATGATTCTCTATCATGAGCATTGCAAAGCTAGTATTTCCTGAATCTGTCCAGTTCATCTCTCCATCTTGTGTTCTGTCAGCCTCAGTTTCTTATATGATCTCTGGGGATCCATGTTGTGAGACGTGATGTCCATCAGTTGTCTTTCATTCTTGCAATGTGGCCTGCCCATTGCTATTTAAGTTTTTAATAGTTTCTATGACATCACGGACACCCATTGTCTTCCAGATATACTGTGCTGTCTCATGACCTCTCCATGTAAGGTTGAGCATGATTCTCTCATGCGCACTTTGCATACTTCTCAGAGTTAGTGATAAATAAATAGTACCTTTATGCTGGATGTGGCGTAGCCAATCCCTACCCGGACATGACATATCATCATCATCATCGTCATCATCATCATCATCATCATCATCGTCATCATCATCATCAGTCTTTTAACGTCTATCATTGGACATAGACCTTCCCCAGGAGTCATCACACTATCATGGGTATCGCAGAGCCAGTACTTTCTGAATTCTATCTAGCTCATCTCTCCATCTTATACTCTGCCGGCCTAGGTTGCACATGTGATCTCTGGGGATCCATGTCGTGAGTTGCGATGTCCATCAGTTGTCTGCCATTCTTGCAACTTGGCCAGCTCGTTGCCATTTGAACACCAGTTCTTAATGTTCCACTGTCTCCTGTTTAGGTTCATTGAGGTTTGTAGTATGGAAAATTAGATTTAGAAGTAACAAACACCAGAGGCAGTATCACTCACTCCACTCACTTTTTTACCGATAGCTTGGGGAGGAGGGGAATGGAATATGTAACAGATTCATGTCTTTCCCAAGGACATTAGTGCAAAGTGGATGCAGATTGTCCAAGTCAGAGTTTCTATAACCTTTTTGGAAATCTATGAATAATGAAATTTAGATGATGTGTTTTTGTAGGTGGGTTTGTATGGACAAATTTCCTTATTTTTGTAGATTTCTTTCAACCCAATATACACAAAGTTCAAAGTTGAAAGCACACAGGCAAATGCACTCACAAACACACATACACATGCATGCATACACACACACTCAAATGCACATATACACACACATATAGGTACATCAATAAGTTCATAGCCTGATGAGGAAAAAACATTTATTTCACAAGGACGCAGGAACACCAAACAATTACATGTACAAGCACACAAAATGATAGAACCCTTTCATTGATCACCAAAGACATTTATTGGTGTCATGAATTGGCTGAGCCAGGGCCTGGGCCAGGGCATGCCTGGGCATTACTTGGGTTCCCAGCACCCTTGCTTGAGCCTTGCCAGGGCTCACAAAATTTCATCTAAACGTAATATTACTTATAGTTTTCAGACTGAGCCTTGTCCCGGCTCGTACAAAATGCTGGTACTGCCTCTGGTATCATAACCAATGTTCCCTCTAATTCTTTTATGGTCTGTGCAGGACCAAAAGCCTGGCAGAAACTTAAGAAATGGAATGTCAAGAAAATATCTTCATTCTTGAGACGATCATTGATTTTGCTATCTAAAGTTCAAGAAACAATTGACAGTTACTTATATCAAAATGTATGTAATAAAAGAAATGACTTATTCGTTGTATTGATTTTTCATTCGTATTTATTCATTAGTGAAGACAAATTCTTGGCAGACAGTCTAGTGAGTGACAGAATTTATCACAAATTTGTATATACATCATAATCTTTGCATAAACCAGCAATCAAATAATGCTACTCAAGCCAGAGCAATATGAAGATTGCTTATTTGGTGATATCTGAGGCTGACTATTGGCGAGGGTTGGGATGACTACATCCAAGAGGGTGACACCAAGAGGACTGCCTAAAAAATTTCATATAGTTTCTTAGTAATTCTTTTTTCTAATGAAATATTTATCCGTCCACATATCCAAAATTTCTCAGTGAATTTGGATTAAATTTTGTGGAACAGTGGACAATGGGATGAGAAAAAGTTGGTTTAATTTTGGGATGGATTCGGAAATTTTCAGTTGATTTTCAGTTGATTAAGAGATATTCTTGGGTTTTCTTTTAATACATTTTTCTATATGATCATGACGGTCCACATTATATCATCAAACATTCTACTACAAGGATTTGTCAAAAGATGAACAATAGGCTACAAAAGACAGGATCGATTCTTTAATGAAAACATTGTCATGGTACCTATACTTATCTTCCTCATATTATTTCACAAAGTCAGAAGTGAAAAATTGAAAACCAAAGATGAACAGAATTGTTAGTAAACCAACACAACGAATGATATGAGAGAATCATGATAAATAATGTATAGCATATTAGTATAAAAAAGATCACTAACATTCTTGATATCCTGGGAAAAGAGCAGGTTCTGGAATTAGGAGTGACACCATAAGTTACTGCTACAGGTGAACCATAGGTCCACCACTGGACGACATAGTTTTATTATTGAACAATTTTTTTCTTTTTTCACTGATTTTAACTAATGTTTACTTTCATCCTAACTTTAGTGGCTTTTTATCACAAATTTGACTTCTACAGCAACCAGGTTGAAGTTGTGATTGAAACAACTAAAAATTAAGATAAGGGTAAAAACTTGTCAAGATTGATAATAGAAATATTGTGTTTGAAGACTTCATTCAATTATGGGAATAAGTAAAAAAAAAAATTTTTTAAAAAACAAACTTTTTTTCCTTTATCAAAAACAATGCAAGCAGCATTAAAGAACAACTTCTTTTCCTTTATCAAAAACAAAGCGGGCAGCATTAAAAATTTCACTGTGTAGCATAATTCTTTTTGTGCGAGGCCGTGCAGCCCAGAGGAAGCACTGATCGTGACTAATGAATTCTTGCGAATTAACAGAAATAATAGAGGACATAAACAGGTGAAAAGAAATATTCCTATTTAACTTCTTTGTGAAAAATCTGGAGGTGAGAGAATTGGATTTGCAATTAAATAAAAGCCTAAATTGCAAAAGAAAATAATGACAAAAGTAAATCTTTAATTTTTGCCACTTACAGAGCAGCTGCTGAGGTGAGAACAAATAATGCTGTCAAAGTGTGGTTTAGAGGAAAGCAAATGAAATAAAATTAAAGAAATAAATATACTTATTGCTGACTTTAAAAGTTGAAGCTTTAAAATGACTGCATTGCCTGCTATAAAATTTTCTATAAAGGTTATAGTGAGACCTTTAATGCCTCTTTTTTTTTTTCCGGAAAAGTTAAATGTCTTTTCATCTACTTTTATTCTTTTCTGACCATTCAAAAACTGGAAATTATAGAGATATATAAATTC
The DNA here is from genome assembly GCA_963457665.1 of Thysanoteuthis rhombus. Lineage (NCBI taxonomy): Eukaryota > Metazoa > Mollusca > Cephalopoda > Oegopsida > Thysanoteuthidae > Thysanoteuthis > Thysanoteuthis major. The sequence continues at coordinate 11,351,608 of OY735207.1, read as the reverse complement.
TTCTGAATAAAATAGATTATGTATAATAATTATTACTGTTTCAGAAATCAGATTTTCTATAATCCTTTCTACCATGAAAATGTCCAGGATTGCATCTGTCTCATCCATCCATTTCTAGTCACTCGCAGCCAGGCCAGTCAGAGGTTCCTAGAAGGGAGCTGGAGTTTGGGAAGGGCCTTTTGGCTTGCATTGATTATTGGATCATCCCTGGAGTTTTTCTATATGATCCTCGGCTGCTTTAGGGACCTGTTATTCCCAGACTACCTTAATTTAGGTTCGACACTGTTGTATGATCACTGAAGTTAAGCAATGTCGAACCTGGTCAGAACCAATTGGGAGGCAGTCTTGGAATGCTAGGTCCCTAAAGCAGCTGAGGATGATTGCTTAACTTCGTTAATCATACAACAACCGGTGTGTCCAATGCAATTTGGCCAGAACATCTCTCTGTAAAATTACTCTGAACATAAAAACAGGAAGATAGAACATCCATAGAATTGAAAAGTGTAATCACGTGCAGCTCCTAGCAGATAATCAAACAAAATGATATGGATATTAGGTGGATCTGTGGAAATTCTGCGGTTGTTGGCATGTAAGATACCATCATAACTCTCAAATGTATTTTTCTGCGATTTAGATTTACAATTACTTCTGTAAATGAAGTTGGAGAGACCTATGAATTTGGTCGCCTCTTCCCATCTTTCTGTTAGCCCATCTGTCTGTCCACACAATATTTCCAAAAGAACTGAGTGAATTTTAATGAAGTTTTGTTGAAGGGTGGGTAAGGAAGGGGTTGGTGAATTTGGGAGAGGGTCCAAGAATATTTTTTTGATTGAGAGATATTTTTCTTTTTTTCCCATAAATTCATGTATATACTCACACCTGCCTACATGATTTCTCCAAAAGTTCTCAATGTATTTGTAGGAAATTTTTGGTAGGGTGAAAAATCCGTTACGAAAGGAGTGGTTTAATTTTGGGGCAGATTCATGTGCAATTATTTCCGAGTAGTCATTTGTAGTTTTATGCCCATACCGTATAATATCACTAAAATTTCATGGCTGTCCACACAATATCTCAAAAATTTTTTATTGAGTTTCAACAACGTTTTGTGGAAGGGTGACTATAGGCTACAGCAGGACTGATTAAATTTATGGGTGGAACCATGTATAACTACCCTGCATTGGCACGGGTATGCATTCTCTGAATGCTCTCTAGTTTTGTTAAAGTAATTTATCACCCATGGAATGTATCTATATCAACAATAACAACATGCAAAGGCAAATTACACTAATACACCTGTTGCTATGATTATTATTGGTTACTTTTGCTATTTGACTATTCTTATGGTCTATTACTATTATAACTGAATTTTTAAGCTTCAAACTTGTGAGAGAGGAGTAGTGAATGGATTAGAGATCTAGTGAAGTTTGAGTCCCTTCTGCTCCCACTCTAAGAAAAGCACCCCGTTCCATTCTTGTTCTTGTTTATTACATTGCAAAGGTCAGTGGGAAGAGAAAAGAGAAAGGACAAAAGATATGTGAAGAATTCGAATTTCAAGATGTTTCAGTTCCTGTGAACAACAATTGACTCCTGACCTTCTTTACCCAAATATCAAAAGGAGGAAAGAGTAATGAAATATGTTGAAACAAGGATATGTGTGAACAAATGAACCAACAGATATGAAAACGTACCAGAGAAGAAATGAATAATAATGAGAAAGCATCAGAAACAAGCAGAATATGATATGGATGTTATTTGACTTTCAATGAATACAGACAATTTAAATAAAGTGATATATGTGAAAGGGTGAAACACAAACTTGGAAATGAGCCACTGCTGAATGCAAGTACATGAAAACATTTTTCCGATGAATATGATTCAAATATCTCATGTGTAACGATGACTAAGAAAATAGATATTGTTATACTGTCGGAGCCTTTATGAATGAAAGTAGTTAATTCCAGGGCTTTCTTTCATCTTTTAGCATCAAAAGGAGTGATGGTGCAGGCTAAGAGAGCAAAGACAATCTCTTTGTGAATAATAAGTGAAGGATGGAGAGTCTCATTTGAGAGAATAGTCATTGATAGAGAAGTTGCAGCTGAGTATGCGTTGAGAGAGAGGGAGCACGAAGACCTTTATGGAATTTAGTCAAAATGGTAGAGAGGCAGAAGCATTGGGGAATAATAAGGTTAGAGGAATCTGTCCCAGTACATACTATGCTCAAATAACACAATCAGCAGACTGAGTATCAACATTATTAGCTTGTGAGAACCATTGATGAGGAAGAAGTGAGTAATGAACTTTGGATTCGATTAGCATGGCCAGAGAGATGAGAGCAAAGTCCAACATGAGGTCTTGAAGTCAGTGCAGAGACATTCCCCAAAACATGAAGATGCTAAAACCAAAAGTGACTTGTATGAGATGGGATGAGCATGCTCCTCCAGAACAGAGACACATGAGGAAGGCCGGAGAGCATATAGCTGAAGCCATTGGTAAAAAGCAAACAACAAAGACAGAAATTAGTCTAAACAAACAACATACAATGATTTTCTCGTGCTGAAGTGATAACAAGAGTCTACAGGAGAGGAAAAAGAAGGAAAGTGTACATGGAATAATAACCAATGAATTTTAGTCTTGTCTTGCTGTGGGCTTCTTCTTTTTTAGATATGAAGGGAGAAGATGTCAACAACTTATTTGTTATGATGTTTTGTCTTGTTCATATTTCTATTAAACTGTAAAACAGCAATGTTTTTTTTTTGTATTTCAACTGTTCACAATGACTACTCCTCATAAATTTTATATAAACAATTTTTTTCTCTGAAAATATGTAACTATGACTGCACTGACAAATGCATATATATATATATATATATATATATATATATGAATAAAACTCAAGAAAAATGTAGTACAAAAAGCAAAATGTATTTACAAAATTATGACAAGCTAAGGAAAAAACATTACCTGAATTAACTTTTTTGCTTTCAGCTATTAACCCTTCAACTACTCTTAATGGAAATTTCAATGAGATTAATAAAATTTTCGTTTTATTGCAATTTATGGCTACTCAGTTCTTTTTGTGAGTCAGGGCTTTTATTTTGCAATGGATAGCTTGTAATGGATTATCTTTAAACAGACAAGAAATTTTTTTTTGTAAAGAATAACTATTTCACTTGCCACCCAGTCAATGGGCTAAAGATGTTTATGTTAGTCTTTGTTTGAACTGATTATTTTAGAGAAAAATTGGTTTTCTTTTTTTTTTTAACATCAACTATAACTGTCAACAAAACTGTCAACATAGATTTCTTCAGTTTTTAAGTGGGTCTGGCTGGTTGGTTGGCTGGCTATGTATGTATTGTGTGTGCGGATTGCACCAATGCAGCTAGACTTCTTTAGTGATCATCATCTAACGAAAGGAGAGAAAATTAATTAATCATTTATCACCTCTTTCACCAATTTTTTTAATTGATCTTCCCAAACATGACATGCTGCCAAAAGATGATGGTCATGTGACAGTTCCTACAGAGTAACTAGTGACTTTTTGAATCACCTGTTCATAGGTACTCCTCCTTGAATATAAACAAATATTCCTATATGTACAAATATGTACTTATTTCTGCACAGACAAATGCATTTATATGAAACTCAATGGAAAAATTTTGTACAAAAAGCAAAATGGAATTATGATGGACTTGGGGAAAGAAAGCATTACCATAAATCCAACTATAAATCCAGTAACTGTGAATGATGGAAATTTCCCTCTTTGCTATTCTATGGCTAACTGCATTATCTCCATAATAATTTCCATTCCATTGTGATTGATGGCTGCTCAGTTCTATCTGTGAGTCAGGGCTTTTATCTCGCAATGGATTACTTGTGCAGTATAGTTGCACTGGTGAGCACATGGGTAAACAGACGTGCAATCTCAGGTTATCTGACTACCTACATATCCATTAAGACATTAACTGCGGATGACGGAAATTTCCGCCATTGCATTTCTACAGGTAACTCAACAAAATTTTGTTTCATTGTGATTGAAGGCAACTCAGTTTCTATCTATGAGTCAGAGCCCTTATATTGCAACAAATAAGCTGCAATAGATTATCTTTAAATGAACAAGGGCTTTTATCTTGCAATGGATAATTATTATACTTGCAAACTATAATGAATAACTATTACACAAGCTGTCAATGGGTTAAGGATATTTTTGTGAGTCTTTATTCAAACTAATCATTTTGGAAGAAAATTAATCACCTATTTTATAAGTTGAAAGGGGCCATAGTCTCTGATTGAATAACTGTTGCTATCAAAGATGATAGAGGGTTCTATCTTTTTTTTATATTCTATATGTTCATGTCTTCCTTTGTTTGATGGTTTGTTTGTATCACCACATCTGGCCATACCGTTTTGTCTATAGACTTGAAAATTGGCATCAGATCCCCACTAAACCCCCTCTAAAAAAAATTTTTCTTGTTTTTTTTGGAAAAAAAGCTTTTTTGATGTTTTGGGGGCCTCATTCTGATAGGTTTTTTGAGAATCTAGATGTTTCTAGAAGTTTTTCTTTTATTTCTTTCCTATTTTAGATGTTTCCCAATGGAAAATGCCAGTGATATCATAAATAGAATTTATTCTGACCATCTTTATTCTTTGATGGAATTTCTTCCCATAACATCAAATTTTGACACCACAACTGTCCAATTATTGACTTTGAAAGCAACTTGAAATATTTTTGTTTTTGTTTCTCATAACATAAATGAAAATCTAGTTCATGGATACAATATGTTATAATGGATAATGAATAGATATTTCAAATTTTGATGCTACAGTTGTTCAATTATTGACTGTAATCGCAAGTCCATTGAACTTTCATTTTCCTGTTGTTCAAAACAGGTTTCCCACTTTATCCAAAAGTAAAGCATTCCAATAAAAAAAACTTTTGTAAGCCAAAATAGCATAAAGAAAAGAAGCAATAACCATTGACTTATATAGGAAAACCTTTTGATTTAATTTACTATCCATAGATATAATGTTTTGCTTGAAACTTCAGTGAAGTGTTTCTTTGATCTGAATTTATTAGATCTAAATTGTTATAAAAACACATTTCATTCTCAAAAAACATTCTTATTTTGGTTCAGACAAGCTTTTTTTTTCAACTATCTATAAATATAGCTAACTTCATAATGAAAAAATTCCTTCTACATGTACTGACAATTCATAAGTACAGTTTATTTCTTGACCAATTTTCATTTTCATCAAAACACAATGTAACATGTCTAAGTACTTAGTTTATGTATGTGGTCTGTCAGGAAAGTGCCCAACCATTTTGAATATCTCAAGAACTGAATGCATAGCTTTAATGTAAGTTGACAACTCTTCAGAGGAGACCTTAAAACACATATGAGAACAATGTCCCATAGGTTTAACTCAGCAGTGACACACCATTGAATGAGTTTACATTATGTGTGACTGTCTCATTCACAATAACCAACCAGCCCATCCTCCATGTTTTCAGCAGGTTTTGGTAATAGATCACATCAACTAAGTATGTCAGATCCCCAGCCAAACAGATTACATTTGGCTCTGGATTTTCCAAAAGAGATTTCAGACCCTGAACGAATTCAAAGAGACCTCAGTTGATGGCAATAAAAAAAATGAGGAAAAAAGGTTTTGCATATTGTTTTGATACTGGACGGGGTGCAGGGATAAGGAGGTACTTCGAAGGGGACTATGCTATGTTTTCATGAATTTTAAATAGCAGAATACTTTTAAATGCAGATCTTGTATATCTTATGCTGAATAGGTGAAATTGCCCAATTGGTGGAATTTTAACTTTTTTACAAAAAGATAAATTAGTAGTTTTAATCTGATCAAAAGTTCATTCCATCAAAACAAGGATATACAACAACTTTTTTTAACAATCAAATGTTTGGGAAGTCAAAGTTTTTTACAAAAAAATAATCAAATCCATTTATTTGATCAAAGGTTTATTTAATCAAAATATGGATCTAGAACAACCATATTTCACAAGCTGAAATTCATGTAATCAAAGTGAAATCAATCTGGTATCTTCACCAATTCCGCATAATATATTTAAGACATTTTTTAAATCAAAATTCTAATATTTTGGATTTTTCTTGCTTTTTTTTCATTTTCTTCTATGTTTTGTCTCTGTTATGAAGCAAAAAGAAACATTCTTTTTCATGTGAAAAAAAATTTCTTATTTGAATCAATGTCGAGAGATGTAGGATATAAGAATCTCAGAATTTAAAGCAAACAGTGCAGTTTCAGAACTAATCATTGGTTATTTCATGTTCATAACTGTGGGAAAATTATATTCTTTTTATAACTCCCTTCAATACAACCATCTGCTGGTTTTCCAGGCTATTCAAAAATCGAGCATCCCTCTAAAAATCATTCATAAGCCAAAATGGCAAGAAGCAAAGGACTAATTACTATTCATTTCTATGGAAAAATTTTTTGAGCATGCCCAGACTCCAAATATTGTGACGATGGTATTGTGACTGAGTCATCAGTAGTTGGGGTGGCAGGAGGTACTGGGAACTGGGATCTAGGAAAAAGAGGAAGATGATGTGTGCTGCCTTTATAATGACTCACTGTAAAACAAATGTTGAACGCCATTCGTGCTTTTCTCCTGTTTACATAGGATTAAAAAAAAGGGGCTTTAAGCAAACTTTGGGAAATAAGGGGATACTTTCACATTGATATGAATGAGGGTCTGGTTTCAAACTTCCCAAAAGATATGATTAAGACACATCTATCAAATTGCTGGTCACCATGTGCCTGTCTTTTCATAATCTATAGATGGGACATAAGGAAAAACGAGGTAGGTAAGTATAAGTACTGCCAAAAACCAGGTACAGTGGCTGATATATCCATTGCAAGTAATGATAAAGTTAAAACAACATGAATCCTAGATTATGTCAGTATGAGACAATCTTGGTAATTTGCTTCCCATTTTATATTTTATACAGATATATCACCCTGCTCCTACAGACAATAAATGACAAAGTTATCAGCGACATCACCGGCCTGCGGACCTTTCGTGTGCTGCGTGCATTGAGGACTCTTTCTATCATACCTGGTAAGTAAACTTGAACATATATTCAAGGATTCATTTGCAAGTATCATTTGGGCTTGAATAATAAGTGTGAATAAGTCAAAGGTGAATATCATAGTGAAATATAACAATGTAAATCTTGTAGCCCCTATCACATGACAACAGATGCTGTTAAATATTCACATTAGTTTTGTAATTGTTGTCTGATGGTTTTTTTACTCAAATTTCCAGTTTTATCTCAGACCTTCCAGCTGTTCATCTATGGAAAGACTTCTAACATTTTATCTTGTAACACAAAGAATGAGTTCAACATTCTAAACAAGTCTCAGAATGGTAATGACTATCAAATATCTAAATGATCAAGATCTCTTATTAAAGAATCATGTGTGGGCATCTGTGAAGGATGCTTTTGCACCCCCTTGCATCCCTCCCCGGGAAAATACTCCAATTTACTTCTACTCATTTACAATAGCAAAGTAATATAAATGATCAACTGAAAAGACGTCTCTGAAGAATAAGAATTCCTGAATTTGTAAATCATTTTTATTACTAAAAACAAACATGGGTCTTTGCCCACTCTGGATCAGACCTTCTCTCATAGGATGAGGCAGTTTGAGGGTTGAAACCTTTTAGTCAATAAAGAATAATGGAGCTGTACAATTGTTCTATGTAATCCCAACTTGATGTATCCATATAAAAAGATGGTACTATTCTTCATTGGTAATAGGGTTGCTGCTATGATATATTCCAATTATATACTTTTGTCTCCGCCCTTCCCTCAGTGGGAATATATCCTTTTGCACACCCCCAGATAACCAGTAGCAGATGCCCACAGAATCATGATAGTATATCAAGTGAATTTAATCTTTACTAAATGATCCGACATTAGGATTTAGTGTTAAAGGATATGTGTGAGAAGAATAAACGTCTATAAAAATTAATCTATTTTTATTCTTATTTGCTTAAAGGATGCTTTCAGAGGCTATTAAGCTTGATTTCAAGCCATTTCCTATTTATAGATTTAATATTTCCACTAGAGTACACTTGCTAAAAAAAAAAATTACAGCAATAATTGAGTGATTTTGCAATTGCATTGTACTTATATAACATCAAAACATTATCTTGCTCGGAATTTTGTTGTTTACATTCAATATTTCCAGAATATTAAACTGAACTAAGTTACTTACCAGATGTCAGCAATGACATAATCATGACAGAAAGCAAATACACAAGGCATATTATTATAGTTAGACTTTCAAATAAGTAAAGGGAAACTTCTTTGTAAGTAGCATTTGATATACATGGAGTTATCTCCCGTCAGAAATCGGATCAATATATTATAGAATATAGGAGTGAGTGCAAATACAGACTCCACATTACTATTACACATTAGACAGGAAATTGCTTTATTCTTCAAGTTAAAGCATTTTAACAGTATAGGGCAAACATGAAATCTCACTTCAAGGTGCAGTTTTAGTTATGATACTGTAAATAACATACAAATAAATGAACAAAAAAACATACAGAAGTTGGATCGTAACTTACTTTAATTCTCATATAGCTTGAAATAATGTCTTTCTTTTCTTGTACTTTTTAGGTTTAAAAACCATGGTAAATGCCCTTTTACGTGCGCTTCGTATGCTGATTTCTGTACTCATCCTCATCCTCTTCTGTTTGTGGATCTTCTCCCAAGCTGGCGTTCAGCTTTTTGGAGGAGCTTTGCGCCACAAATGTGTCTTACAAATCCACGGTAGTCCAGCCTTTGGAAAAACTTATGATGAGTTCTATGCTGAACACATTGATAATAGTGGTAAGTTGTTACTCTTTGACTCAATCATCACACTCATTTAATTGTCCCATGTATATGAGGTGCTACCCAAACATTTAGGGATTTTAGATGGATTGATCAATTCGTTCATCTATCAATTTAAACAAAATTTGCCATATCTCATCAGTAATTACATACATCTCTTGAAATCGTTACCCCAGAAAATAACTTAATTTTCTATCAATATTTTCTTTCTTTGAGGAAACCATTTCCCACTTAAATGTAGCATTGGAAAAATTTGGCCGTGTGGTAATCTTTTGAGAATGAAGTTATTCATAAGAAACCATCAACCAAAACTGTCAAGTTTCTTCAGTTTTCAAGTTAAGCTGGCTGGCTGACTGACTGGCTATGTGTATACCAGACTTTCAGGCCACACCAATAGAGTGAAGGGGAAAAAAATTGATCTTTTACCCTTTATTATGTCTAGAAAAAGCACTTTTTTTTTTTTTCAATTCTCCCCCTGAATAGGATTTTAGTGGGGGTTCAATTTGCAATGTAAGTTTATGCAAAATTGGTTCTGTTAAGTATTCCACTTGATATTGAGTTGTCTTCCTTACACAGAAGAGTTTTTTTAATTTACCCCTGATAAGGGGTTTGCTATATTATTGTTAAATGGGGTGAACAAATGAACACACGCGTGTGCACGATGGAGAAAAAAATAAAAGAGTTGTAAGTAAACTTCTGTTGTTTTTGAATTCTCTTGAGTCTGTTATTTATCAAACTAAAAGGTCTAGCTGCATTCATGGTTATTTTTTGCAAATTTGGATTTTTTTCAATGATCACCGCCCAACAAAAGGTGAGAGAAGTAACTTATTCATCAATCCCCCTTTTTTTTCCAATTTTTTAGTTGAACACTCCCAACCTGGCACGCTGCCACAAGATTTTCTATTGAGTGACTGATCAGATTTGTTTTACTTTCTGTTTTGCTTACAATATCATGAGGATCTTGATGACAAGTTGGCATTCAACATTCAAATCACATTTTTGAATACCCAATATCGTAGCATTATATTTCTCCACCACTCAATTCAAGATTACTCCTGCCATATAATCTTCTTATCTATGTAAAAACATTCAGTGATGAAAGTTTGAATTAAATCCAGTATGACAAAAACTGCTTTGGATTAGAATGGATTTTGAAAAACAAATTCATAAATGGATCAACTATATTTTCCCTTCATCCTAATGTTCTTTGCATTGGAATCAATGATCCAATTCCTTGGATGCTTTCCAAACAATCATTCTCAAGTAGATTTAATATGAGGAATTACCATCAGCTTGGACCAATTCTTCTGGGAAAGGAGGAAAATGCTAGTTGCAATTATATTTGAGGAACATTTAAAGCTGCAAATCTTTGAATACCCAATGACACAGAAGATAAAGAAACTACAAGATATCAAATTAAACAAAAAAAATCACATTTTTTTCCCTTCAACATTGATCTTAAGGAACACTATTTCATTTTTGTCCTTTCAGTCATCAGTGGATCCACATATATAGAATGTAAATAGGTATCCATATATATATATATATATATATATATATATATATATATAGTATAGCAATGCAATATATTAAGATCATTGCTGAGAGAAAGGTTGTCTTTTGTCAACACTGGAGGAAAGCCATGTTAATATAACTGTTTTGTTATTAAATCTCTGAAACAGTTACATTGTAAACAACTGATGATCCCAACAAGAAAGAAATTTACACCAAGTGCTAAAATATCAAAGTCTGTGAAATACATTAAAAACACTGAAGAAAAAATGTGCATGCATGAAACTTTTCAGTGATAGTTCAGATACAATACTCTGGTTCTGGGCAGAAGGTTGGATCCTTGGCAGAACACACAGACACTTTGATTCTAGGCAGAAGTGCTGATCCATAAATGAATGATCACATCATTTTTGACAGGTACTATTTCTAGTACATCCATAAAATCTGGTGACTTTTCACTTTTTACCAGTAAACTAAGGTTTCTGGTATTATTTCTGGAACAATTAGTTTCATTTTATATATCCTGCTGTCAAATTATTTACAGGTAATCAAAAACTTTTCAATTTGGAAGAAATTCTATCCATCATTTCTTTTCTATCAAAATATAATCTTTCAGCTTTCTGTCATTTATCTGTGATCAGCAAACAATTAAAGTTTATGATTTCTCATCCAAAATTGTTAATCTTGGCATATTTGACAGTGCAAAGCATTAAAAGATTATCTGTTGAGAATGGAGCACACATCTGTCTGCTGCTTACATTGAATTTCGAAATCTAGCAAAGTGTCAAATATAAAAATGGCCTCAAAGTCAGAGATTAATTTTCGAAAGGAAAAATTATACAAAAGGAAGAAAGAAGAAGCATGAATGAAGAAAATGAAAGAAAAAGAAAATAAAGAAAAAAGAGAATAAAAATTGTATTAAAGTAACAAAATGAGTGAAAACGAAAAGGAAAAGAAAGATGATATCAGGAATGGGAAAAAATTGGGAGTAGCAGATATTTTATCAATTTCTCTATTTTGAATTTCACTGACCACTATCAGTATCTGTAATTGATTGCCACTATCTACTCACTATTATAACAAAAAGTCAATTTCAATTTATCATATATATCATTTATTCAGGTATAAAATCTAAAGATATATATACATACATATATATATATATATATATATATATATATATATATATATATATATATATGTGTGTGTGTGTGTGTGTGTGTGTGTGTGTGTGTGCATATCAGTGTGGTTGGTGTTGAAGTAAGGTTGGCAAAAGTCCATATTTTCCCTGGAATGTCCTCTATTTAGGTCTCGGAAGAAATTTAAAAAACTTTTCAAAAGTCTAGAATTCCAGCTTCTATTATTTTCACTGCAGAGAGAAACATAAAGCTATAACAATGAGAGGGGGGCTGAGAGAGAGAGAGAGAGAGAGAGAGACTAGAGGACACCTATATGGTGCTGTATATTGAACACTTTTATAGCTAGCATATACTGTCATGTACTGCTTTTTCTTGTTCTTTTGCCATATGCATGACTTATCTTTATATTGCTATTAGAGCCATAAATGAAATGTTGAAAGAATACATTTTTTTTCAAGTTTTTTAAATTCCTTCCAGATGAACTTTACGAGAGCTAAATGGCGGACACTATACCAAATTTTTTATCTTCCCTCGCATTTGAGGCATTTTAGCAAATCCAGGCATAATCTTGCCACTGCCACTATATGATTGACATGTGTTGACAACTCTGATGGAAACTACCTCTTTTTTAATAACAGTGACTGAAAAATATCCTCTTTTTTTAATATTTAGATATGGCAACCCTATGTTAACTATTAAATTCATGTTAGAGAATTTGAATGTTAAATCAAGGGGAATTTGTTCTGATTACAATTACTTCCTTTGTATTTTTTCTTATTTTTTTCAATTCAAATTACAAGAGAGTTACATTCTATTCACCAAAGAGTTCCACAGCAGTTTTACATGGTTCTCAAGGAGAGAAAGTAAAAAAGTAAAGGAGGTTAAAAGAGACAGGGGAAAGAGAATTTAGAGTGTAAAGAAGATGAAAAGAAAAAAGAGAAGATAGTAGAAAGAAATGGAAGAATGTAAAAGGAAGAGAAGAGAAAAAAGAAAGAGAAACATTCAAAAAAAGAAAGAAAGTAAGACAATAGATATTATTCAAAATGAGAAGACAAAGAAAAAGAAATAAAAAGGGAACAAAAGAAAGTCCTTCTCTTAGACTAGTTTCTCCCATGGCTAGAAAACCAAATCTGCCCTGTTATTTTACTCAAAGCCGGGGTTGGTTGATGGATTCATGCTTTCCACAAGGGTATTAGTGCAAAGTGAACATGAACAGCCCCCATCAGAGTTTGAACTCGGGTCACCAATTCCATTTTACAAGCCATAACCGACTACACCAATCGTACCTCCCTTTGAAAGGCATATTCTTCTATACACAATGTGTTGTGATGTTCAGGTTGGAAATTTGTTAGTTAAAGACTTGAAGTAGACTAGAGAAACCCTCCAGAACCCTTTTGGGTCAGTTTGTCTATCCTGAAAAGACAGATGTGAAAATCTTTATTTCCAGCATGATTGATACTTATGTACACTGGTTCTATATCAGAAAAGCTTGAAGAGATATAAAATCCAGAGGCGTTGCCTCGAAACTACCAAATTTCCTGTCTGTCAAAAACTGCCTTTGCAGTTATGATCAAAGTCATTCAAGAGACATCTGATGTCCTAAAAAAGGCAAGAATAGAATTCAGATTTATCCGTCTCCTAGAATGGTTGCCAATAAAAGTTGAAGATTCCAGTCCGTCTTGTTATTTACCCATAGCTGGGGTGGGGTAAATGGATTCATGCCCTCCTCGTGGGCATTAGTGTAAAGTGAATGTGAACTGTCTCAATCAGTGTTTGAACTCGGTTTGCTGTTTCCATTTTCCATACCGCTAGATACTACCTACTGATACCTCTGAAAATCCAACAGGATCATAAAAATCCATAAATAACACAGAGCAAACACTCTGAATGTTAATTACTCTTCTCAGAATTTTAGACAAGTCTGGTTAGTCACCCAATAGAAACTGTCGTCTGACCAATGTCTTTTGGCAGCGTGTCATGTTGGGGGTGATCAATGAAAAATTGGAAAACGGGGTAAACAATGAATGAAGTTACTTCTCTCACTTTGTGTTAGGCACTGATTGTGAAAAAATTCCAAATTTTCAAAAATAAGCATGAACACTGCTAGACACAAACCAAGGGACCAATTTAGCATAAACTTACATTGCAAGTTGAGACCCCAAAAAATCTATTAATTTTTTGGAAATTTTCAAAAAAGAAAGAACTTTTTAATAATAAAGAGTAAATGCTTAAATTTTCTGTCCTTTAGCTCCATTGCTACAGCCTGTATACATGGCATAGCACATACATAGGTAAACATTTCAATTGCAAGAAAAAAATACAAGGGAACTTTAATCAGAAGTTATTCCCTTTGATTCAACATTCGTTTTTCCCTAACATGAACTCAAGAGTTGAAAAAACACTTAAATTCCCTAACCTGGATTCAAGACTTGAAAACATTTTGAATCCCTCACATGAATTCAAGAGTTAAAAAAAACATTTAAATTACCTAATATGGATTTAAGAGTTAAAATCTTTAAATTCCTGAACATGAATTTAAAAGTCAACATGTTGATAGTCTTGGAGACAGTTTTGTTTGACAGTTTCTAAAAGAAAAAAAAAGGAAAGGACTATCAGTGAGTTGCAAACAGTAATATGAGAGGAAGAAAAATGCATTGCATGAAGATTCATAACTGATAATACAGTCTGACAAAGTTACACAACAGCAAAATAAATGCTAATATGATAACTGAAGAGTGCAAAATATTAATAGCTTATGGCAGTCCAGCAATTATTCAATGATGGCAACTATGTTGCCTTTCAACAATGAAAGCAAATTCAATGATTTCCTCTCACACCTAAGAGGCCTGATAAATGCACAGCTATTTTTGAAAACAGTACAATCTTATTGCATACAAAGAAGGTAGCCATTTTGTAAAAAGAAAAAAAAATAACTTTCTTCTACCAAATTGTTTAGGCTGCAAACCTGGATGTCTGTAGATAATTAACTTTGCATGTTTTAGATGCTAGATTGGATTAAATCTTCCTAATAACATGCAACACATATTCAACAGGGGTCATCATAATAAGGAATATGATGCTAATTGAGAGTTGTGTTCAAAGAAAGGAAATATATTACGCATTGCTTCAAGTTTGTGTTTGGGGAAAAGGCATAACAATGAATTGCTTCCCTTTAACTACAAAAGAATCCTAATTCAATAATCTATTCTCTCAAAAAACAAAGGAAGGGAATGAATATCATTCGAAAAAATTAGGAACAAAACACAAATGTAAATTATACGAGACAACACTTTAATAAAAAAAGGTTCAACAATGAATTCAAAGAGTACAAAACCTACAGAAATTTGGGAGTGATATTTAGAAAAAGGTTTAGCATCTGAAAAGGCATACTTGAAATGGACACCTCAAAGATTATTAGAGAATAGAATTGTTTATAAAGGACATTTCGTAATATGCAAGAGAGTTCCAGATGAATGCTGAATAAATGTTGGAATAACTCAGTTACCAATGGTAACCTGATACTTGTCACAAGTATCACTTCTGAGTAGTGAGTTTGATCCTCACTAGGTGTGCAATACTTGAGGTTTTGTGCCAACACTACACTAAAGCTTAGTAAACATTATCTATACATTATCCATTATAACAAAATGCACCCATGAATTAGACTTTTATTTATGTTATGAGAAACAAAAACAAAAAAAAATCATAACTCAACCTTACAGTCACATTTTTAGAAGGGGTTTACTGATGCCAATTTTCAGACAAAACAGTATGGCCAGGAGCTCTGGAAAACACAAGCAGACACACCCACTTATTAAAAAAGATAGAACACTTTGTCATCTTCGATGGCAATAGTTGTTCAATGCATGAAATGATATAATCATATCATAGCACTCTGATCCTAGTCAGATGTTCCAGGAAGTGACACTGATCCTAGATAGTGCACACAGATACTACACTCTGATCTTAGGCAGAGGGCCAGGGTGTGACACTTTGATCCTTGGCAGATCATACAGATACTCTGATTCTAGGCAGAAGTGCCAATCCATACATAGATAATCCCGTTAGTCACCTATGGAGCAGAAACATGGAACCTAACCAAAAGATAGATAAGTTCAGAAAGTATTTGCTCCGCAATACCCATGATAGAGAGGTGTGGCAAATCCTGGGGAAGGTCTATGTCCAACAGCAGACACTAAAAGGCTGCTGCTGATGATGATGATGATGATGATGATAGATAGATAGATAGATAGATAGATAGATATAATTCATTGTAATAAAATGTACCCATGAATTAGACTTTTATTTGTGTTACATTAGAGAAAGACCAAATACAATAAAGTATGAAATGACATAATTATAACATAACACTTTAAGGCAACAATAGAAATATGTATTAACAACGTCAAACGATTATTGATCAATAATCTTCCATCTGCTCAATTCACTGCCTTGCTTTAGAAACAAAAGAAAAAGTTCCCGATTACCAAAAGACGAATAATCCAAGAAATCAAGACAGCCCAATGGTTGGATACAAATTGGTCCATTTGCAGGCGGCGGCATTGATTATTGTGTTAATAAAGAGTAAAAGCTTTGGTGACTGTTACAAAAATGCAGGAAATGTTCACACATCTGCATTGCAATTGCCGCTGTAGTCGGCACTGAAGTATAGAATTTACAGAACAATGGGAGAAATAATGCCATCATGGAGGAGGAGGAGGAAGGAGATCAAAGACATCCTAATCGGTGCATTTCTATCAAAAATTTATCCTTTGCTGTTAATGTACAGGTACAGATTGGCATAATGCTTACCTGCACCAAAAACAGAATCAGAGGACCGTGTTCAAGATTCCTCCGAGGCTGTTTACGTCCATTTTGCACTGATGCCCTTGGAAAAGGCATGCATCTAATTCCTCCCAGTCATGAATCAACAGCAGGGAAGTTGGATTCTGAAGAGTTGAGCATGGGGCTAGTTACTCCACCCTGTAAAAATCTGCTTGTTACTGAAACTCCAGCTGAGGGATTGCGGATCTATGCTCCAACGCAGGAAACGGATTCGGCAGATCAAGTGCAAGTTTTCAGTCAAGGCTGCTTATGTTCACTTGGCACTAATGTCCTTGGGAGAATCATGAATGTACATCCCTACGCCTGCTATGGGTAAATAACAAGAGAAGTTTGGATCCATACGAGTGAAGTTTACTCTGATAGAAACCTACAGCTTGTTAGTCACTATTGTTGATCCTATGCCTAGTTAAAGGGGGAGGGTTGAGCGTGGGGCTAATAACTACTTAATACTGAAACTACAGCTGTGGTTTTGGCTCTATGCTCCACAAGGGTGTCTATAGAATAAACAAAATCAAAAACCTTTGCAACTAATATAATTAAGCAAGTGTTGTTAATTGCTGTTAATGTTGTTATGGTCTTGACTTGAAGACAAGTCAATTAGTCAGATGAGCAGATTAACTCAGTGCTTCTTAAACTGGTTAAAGATTCAGCAAAAGGTGGATGAGATTCTTTTGTTTTACAACCCCATGATGATCAGAAGATTTGAATTTGTTCTGTGAACTTTGCTTTTGTTGTAGCCCCTCAAAAAGGAATAGCTAGCCTTAATTCTAGCTAGGCTGCAATTTTGTATCTCAACTGTAACATTTATGTATTTGCATTAGTAATGGCATTAAATGTAGAGTTTGAGTGTCAAAAGCATTTCTCAGACATGGCGCTATCGATTGATATCAATTATGCTGAGATTGGACAGAGATCCAAAGAGAAGAATGAAAAAAAAATGTACAGTCAGACGCCCGGTGTATTTCTTTTCAAAAATGACAATATCCAAACTTCAATACTGTTCAGCATGCTGCTAATGTCATGCATCTTATTATTTACACAACTTGCAGTAGTTGCCATGTGTATCTTGTACAATCCTTTTAGATGCAGCAAATTTTATTGATGACTCGATTAACGTTGTCAAATATGCCGAAAGAAATGTCCACACATCTGAAGTTGTGTTATGTGTTCATGTCAAATGTGAGAGGTTATGTAATGCTATTAGTCATTATGGTGTCTCCAGTGAACTGCCACCGGCACTTGCTGCTTATCATGAGAGACGAAAGTTGTTGTTCCTACAAAAGTAAGGACATTCATGATGATTTCCCTGATGATATAAAAACATATCTGGAGGACCCTGGTCTCTGCATTCTTTCAAAACATGCTTATTTTTGGATTCCAAACAGAAGTTCTTGCATAGAAAGTGAGTAATCAATTCAGAAAGGCTCAGGTCCTGCAGCAGACTATGGAGGTATCTTCAATGACTCATATACAGTGGTAGATGTTCATCATGGCTTTTTTTTCCTTTCAGATGTGATAACATCCTATAAAATAGTTATTTGGCTCCTCGATTGATTGGTTTATTGCTGGCTGCTTATTTGTCTCTGCCATCAAAATTGTTTTTTCACACAATATCTCCAGAAACTTTTGATGAATTTCAATGCATTTTGTGGATGGTTGGGAAATGGCTAAGGAATAACTGATTAAATTTTGACAAAAATCAAGGAATTTTTTTTGACTGAGAGATAGTTTTTTCATATATTTAGACAATAGTAATTTTCACCACAACACAGGCATCAGAGGAGATGGAAGAAAATGATAACGTCTACATCCGTGTACACTCTAGCAGCTGTCTATTCGACCTAAAGCATTCCCTTGGCCTGCAGTATAGTGACAATAAAACTAGTCAGAGTACTCTTCTTTGCTGACAATACAGTCTTAGTAGCCCATTCAGAGCAAGCACTACAACATCTTACATCATGCTTTGCAAAAGCCACTCTCTGGGTTGGAAATCAGCCTGAGGAGAACAGTTATCATTGACCAACCTTTACCCTAGAGGGCATACCACACCTCCTCCATATTTAATGGTGCAGCTAAGCTGGACGCAGCCAAGCCCTTCACCTATCAAGGGTGTGTCATATCGGCAGATGCAAAGCTGGAAAGAGAAATCACTAATAGGCTAGCTAAAGCAAGCAAAGCCTTTGGCAGAATGCAAAAGTATGTCTGGACAAACAATAACCTACACATAGGCACCAAACTAAAGGTGTACAGAGCCGTCATTCTGTCCACCTTCCTATACAGAGCTGAATCATGGGTCATTTACTAACACCACTAATGCCTCCTCAATCATTTCAACCAGCACTGCCTCCGGAATATCATCAAAGTTCACTGGTACGACTTCAATACAAACAATAAAATCCTCAGAATCATTACAAATTACAATCCCCTGAAATCTTCTAAGTGAAGTAGTTGTTTTAACCAAGATTTTAGCATTTGTAAATACCACAAAAACTGCTACATAGACTTAAAGCCGAACATAGGCCTTCTTGAAGGTTATAATACATGGGGTTGTGTGGAGAAGTTGGATGCATGCCTTTACCAAGGGCATTAGTTTGAAGTGAACACAAACAGTCTTTGTGGATTCCATTCTGCATGCCATTTAACCCCTTGGCCACCGCACACTCTATTTTTTTTTTTTTGATTGGACAGGGCTCCAAAATGAAGGATCTTAAAGAGTCAATGTTAACTGAGACCAGCAATTTACATCAGTTCTCGTGACTGGCATCGCTCTTCATTGGTGGAGTTACTTATGAACAAGAACTAATTTTATATTCTCTAATTTGACGAAGACAATTAGGCACATTAGAGCATCAAGGCTATTCTTTTTGCCGAACGAAACTTCTTGACTGCAATACGAAATTATAATAACATAATTCATCTCACTTTGCAGAAGTGCTAGTGGCATAATTATTTTAAAATGGCCTCCCTTCTGAGAAAATTGAAGAAATAAAAGGTGAAAGATTTTTTTTTGCTTTTCATTAGTTTATTATTTCAGTAATCTTTTATACTACCGTAATACACCACTTAGCACTGTTTAGTGCTGATTCACTGGCATTTTCCACTGGAAAACATCTAAAATAATTCAAATAAATGTTTAGAAGCATCTACATTCTCCAGAATCTAGATGTTACCAGACATTTTTTTTAAATATCAAGATAGCATATAAATGGAAATAACATCTAGATTCTGGAGAATCTAGTAGTTATATCCACTGGAAAACATCTAAAATAATGTTTTAAAAAATCTAGAAAAATCTAGATTCTGGAGAATCTAAATTTCTTTTTATAAACCCATCAAAATATGGCTGAAAAAGCATATTTTACAAAAAATCATAGAAAACTTTTTTTAGAAGGGGTCTATTGGAATACTGATACCAATTTTCAAGTCTGTAGACAAAACAATATGGCCAGTGCTGGAACACACAAACAAACACATAAACACATGCACATAAAAATGGATAGAATACAATGCCATATTTGATGGCTGAGATTGTTCAATAAAGACATCACCTCCAAAATGATTGTATACTGTATACTTTCTTTAATGTGCCATGTGTATTAAAAAACATATCCAGTAATTTATCATGTAGCGATATATAATGTCAGCAAGTGATATCTAATCAGCTCTGGAAAGTAGCTACAAAATGAAATATACAGCACTAATCCATTCAATTTGATAAATAATGATAATGACTGAGAATGCAGCATCAAGGCAAAGAAAGGTGTTCTTGACATGCTATTTATGCTATGTTATAATGACCCTGTACAATGCTAGTTCACTTAGCACTGCATTTTTCTAAATGGCTAACCAAGGTATTACTGAATCTTATTTTCATCTATGCAGATAATTTATTAATAACATTTCTGTGACAATCCAGCCTCCAATTACTCGTAATTGAAGTATCCATATACAACTACCACCCTATCCCATAAGTTAACTTGCTATTTGTCTGATCAAAGTGCCATTTATAAACTGTTCGGCACTGATGTTTCCTCATTATCATCAGCAGCCTTTTAGTATCCTTCATTAGACATAAACCCTCCCAAACATTCTTCAGACCTCTCTATCATGGGCGTTGCAGAGCCAATACTTTCTGAACTTGTCTAGTTTGTCATGCCATGTCATATTTCGCTAGCCACAATTTTGCATATGATCTCTGGGGATCCACATTGTGTGTTGTGTTGTCCAGAAGTTTTGTTGTCCAGAAGTTGTGTTGTCCAGAAGTTGTCTGCCATTTTTGCAACATGACCAGCCCATTGCCATTTGAGATTTCCAATGGTTCCTGTCTCCTGTTTTTCCTTTTGTATACTATACTTTCTTTTGATCTCTCCATGTGAAGTTGAGCATGAGTCTCTCTTATGCACGTTGTATGGTTCTCAGTTTGAAGCTCAATCTTTGGGAAAGGTTCCATGTTTCTGCTCCATGTATGCTAGATTCTCATGAACAATACGCTCATACCATAGAAGATTTATTCTAAAAAGCAGGCTAGTATAGCACCTGTAAAAAATGACAGGATGGTTTAGGTATGGATCAGCATTTCTGCCTAGAATCAGAGTATCTGTGCACTCTACTAGGAGCAATTATCAGTCAGTACCTATCCCTCTGCTTTGGATCAAAGTGTAGTATCTATGCGCTCTACCTGGGATCAAAGTATTGCTCCCAAGCAATTTTTGCTAGCATCAGAGTGTAGTATATCCGTGTAAATTGAAAAATATTAAACACAAAATATACATAAATATATAAGTATATATACATGGATGCACATTGCATTTATAGATGGTTATATACTCGGTTGGTGCAAAAATTTCCAGTATTTTTTACCAAATATTGTATTTAGATACATCGATAACATCATTATTCAGTCATTGAAATCTTTTCCTTGGCTCTGTATGACGCTACACCACCTTCCAGTTAAAGTCTGTACTCCATGATAAAAGAATGATTTCAGTTTTGATTCAGTGACTTCTTTGAGGAAGTTTTTAATATCTTGAAACTGTTAGAATGTTAAAAAAGAAAGAAATTGTTGGTAAAAATGAAACTGTTCATATCATTAACATTTTTTGCCTTGATATGGCTTCATCAGAATGTCAGGGAAATACAAAACTATCCTGATACTGATTATATATATATGTGTGTGTGGGTATATGCTCTTCCATGGGAATAGTGCAGTCTGGTGGATGGGGAATATATGCTAAATAAATGTATTGCTTATATTCAACCTTGCTGACCATCCAGTTCCGTGGTGCAGAGGTGAGATACTGGTCTCTGGGTCTCTGGGTCTCTGGGTCTTACCTCGTAGTACTGGATGGGATAATGGATAGTCTATAGCCACATTGAAGAGTTGTAATGCAACGAAACAGCTCTCTGTGGAGGACGCAATAATGTATATATATATATATATATATATATATATATATATATATATAGGGTTTGGTTTGTTAAACTTTATTCTAACTTGTTGCAGATCTTAAACAAATAGATCTTTCAGCCTCTAGCCCAGTGCTCTATTCATTAAACCTTCACTATGTGTACTATTAGAAATTACATGTAACTTTTGTAAATATTACTCTCTTCTTTTTTTTAGCTCTACATCACTGTATTACCAAATCCCAATAGGGAGTTTCTTTTCACCCCCCCCCTTTGTTTTATCACATAATCATCCAGAAAATCAGCTCAAGTTACAAAATTCTGACTACATGTTTGCTTGTCTTTTTCAGACAACTGGTTAGCAAAAAGTAATGGAGAATATGTTCTCTGCGGAAACGCGACAGGGGCAGGGTAAGAAATAATCTTTTCTCATTATTCTGATTTCCTTTGTGTATTCGGTCCAGACAGGAAAGAAAATAGTCAAAATGTCATTGCTTTTGTCCTTTGAGCTCGTGTCACCATTTTTTCATTCTCTTCCAGATTAGGCAACTTGTTAACCCATACTCTTTATTTGTATACAAATCTACCAATATGAAATGCCTAATGTATGTCTATGTTTTTTGTCTGTAACATCCCAAGGGAAATCACTTTCATGATCAACGAGAAAATCCAGGGCAACATAATGTTTTTGATATTCATTCAAGTATAGAGCAATTACAGAATTATTTAAAAACTGCCCTCACTTTTTGACAGCATGGGTTAACTAGTTATAATATAAGCATAATATGTTTTTTAAACTAACAAAATTCAGGGATCAATCATTAAATTTTTTTTCCCCTACAAGCTGAAATATTTACTTTGTTAGTGCAGAAAATGACAAAATCTAAGATGGGAAGTCAGTGGTTTGTGATAGGAATACCAAAAACCTTTTGTATACCATTTTCAAGGCTATCCCTGGAACTGAAGGATGATGGTTGATGTTCCATTGAGGACTGGCCCTACAGAACAAAGATACATTTGTATTTGTTTAATATGTACCTCTTGTTGCACTCCAGGAAGCAAACAATACTTCGCAAATCAACTGATTCAAATGGCGAGAAAAAAACCCAAGACTATTGGAGCTCATGAATCTGTTTTATTGACAGTAAAATGCTGTTATATTCCATTTCATCCATTAGAAAAAGAATGATGTTCTGTAAGAACTATGGAAATGATGTCCTTTCATTGATTGTCAGAAATAATAGATAATCTGAGAGCCCTGTTGGCCAAGATTGACCGTAGGCGAATGGCTTTTAGCTGCTATGCCTGGGCACTTAGTATGGAGGAAGTGTTGTGTCCAAATTCCACTTCCTCTTTCTCAACCATGCTTGGAGCTTCCAATAGAAAAAGGGATCAATACATTTGGAAATCAGCATGGCAGCAGGGGTTGCTTCCTTGGCTGGTTACAACATCTGGAATTCCCAGAAAGTCTGCAATCTAGGTACTGACCTGGCTCAGTGTTGCATAACTTTGGTGATCATAAGAGAATCAGTGTATCCAACATGATTTGGCCATAACGTATTAAATAAATGAGGATTATAAATGGGGAATTATGGTATATTAATAGAACAGATGGAATATGAATGAAACATTGATTTTTTTTTAGGTCACTGTACGAATGAGACTTTTCAATATCAAATTTTATTGTTTGCTTACCAAAGATAGATAAGGAAAAAAACAGAGAATTTCTCAATGCAACGTCATATTTTCGATGAAGTGGGTGGGCTGGATAAAATGAGGCTGTGTGCCAGATTTTGTCTGCTGGCTGGATTTGGTCTACGGACCATGGTTTGCTGACCTCTATTTCATGTAATCATTTGTGTGAATGAAAGTTTTGCTGCACCTGTTTGTTAAATCATATGCATGATATCACAGGTTATATAAACTGAATGAATATAAAAACATTTTTTTTTCCTTTTGCAGTTCATGTCCTTCCAACTACACCTGCCTACCTGACATTGGGGAAAACCCTAATTATGGATACACTAACTTCGACAACATTGGCTGGAGTATGCTTATATCATTTCAGTTACTAACTCAGGATTATTGGGAAGATGTATATAACAAGGTAAGTATATTTCTATAAGTTATCAATCTTTCTATAAGGAAATACCTCTTTAAGCCAATTGGACCAATAGGGCCACGCACCTAAAGGGGCCCTAGGCTAAGATAATCAACTCTGATTTTGTCTTAAATTCTTATATAATTTGTTTATTGATTACCGCTACCCACAACAGTCTAGTTTGCTGGGTTTTGGTTATTTGAAGGTTCTGACGTTTATGAGTATCAATCTATCTATCTGCGCAAACTTCGGCTAGCCGTTTTATTGTTTTTTGAAAATTTCCCTCCAAAGTAATTTTGGAGGGGTCCAATATGCAATGTAAGTTTGTGCTAAATTGGTCATTAGTTTGTGCCAGCTGGTTTTTCTGAAAATTCAGACTGTTTTTAGTGATCATAGCCCAACAAAATTGTCCTGATATATGCTGTACAATTCAAGAATTGAATGCTCAGCTTCCTATCTGAAATACCAGTATAATATTTAGATACTTAAAAAAAAAGTCAATCTTATTAGCAGACAAAATAGCTGGGCGGGAACGCATGTGTGTGCCTGCAGGATAGTGTCTGTCCATTTTGGACAGTGTTTTTTTTATAGAAAATATGACTATATTTTTCCTCCTCGCTTTTTTGGTGATTCTCTAAATTCTGTAAAACTCCAGCAATGAACGTCACTGATGTAATCCCTACATTCGATTCTCTTCAGGAAAGTTACAAACTTACTTAAAATATATATTGAGCTCATACTTATATTAGACACATGCAGCCAATGCTTACACAGAATGATGTAATACTTGACAATTTTTACTGCCATGCATCTAAAAAGATATTTTCAGATATATAAAATTATGTATAGAGTTTTTTGGACTGCTGTCCGCATCTCAGTTCATCTTTTAAACACAATGTTTCAGCCATTGAGTCCTACAGCCTTTTTCAGGCATGTGCCATAACTGGGGATGTTTCGGATTGCTGAGGCAGGAGGCTGTCATCGAAGCTTGGAGATAGAATGTCCTCATTTGATGACACTCCCCTAACTCCATCTTAGCATCCAAAAACATCCTCATTTATGACATCCACCTGAAGAAGGTAGTAGAGTACAATGCCAAAATGATGTGTTCAAAAGGCGTTTGCAAAAGTCTCCAGCAAAAAAAAACAGTTATCACTTGTGTATTCAGTCTTTAGATCTCAAACGAGAGTGCTGGGAACTTTTGCCCATGCCCAAGTTTAGTCTACAATTGTTATCCTTGTGTGACTAATTAGAGACAACAGATGATTAGAACCACTAAAAAAGCCAAACATCCTAATTATAATGTAAAACAAGTCTTACAAGTGTAAATTTACAACCAGTCCTGATAAGCAAAGGGTGGTTCAAAAATAAAGTATTTCAATTTAAGCTCCTACCCAGCTAATTTTAAAAAACCTGAAAGAAAGAATTAGAAAATTGGGAAAATTCCAAGAAAAACATGTTGAAAACAGAACTCATATATACATATATATAGAGAGAGAGATACAGACAGACAAAGGGAAAGAGATAGCAACAGACAGAAACAGAGACATAGAAAGAAATGGAGAGACTGAGACACTGAGAAAGAGAGACACAGAGGCAGATCAATTGAAGAGAGAGAATGGTGTCTAGCTAATGTAAACAACGATAATACTTTGTTGGGGTGAATATTCTTGAGAGAAACCTTGATTCTTTGCCAAGTCGGGAGGAGGTCTGCAGTCGGAAAATTTCACAGTTCTTTTGTCATTTATTCTGCGGAAATTATAAATTTTCAAAACACTCCATTTATTGATCATCCTCTTCCTATTACTCATGCATATTCAGAGGTATTGGCGGAAGGAGGTACAACTGGTGTAGTGATAACAGAGCAGATAATGGAATTGACGGCCTGAGTTTAAACTCTGGTCAGGACCCTTGAGAAAAAGATGAATCCATCTCTTTCTCCCCGTACAAGCTATGGGTAAAATAGCAAGGAGTATAAAGCTGTTCAGCTCTGAGAGGGCAACCAGTCTAGGAGTAGGATAATTCTGATTCTAAACTAAAACATACAATCAACTGCAGGCAAAAAAAAGCTATACATTAACCGTGTAACAACAGGAGATCATTTCCAATGAGTTTCAATATAATATGTAATTTATGATTCATATACATATGTATCCAAACATATTATATTGAAACTCATTAGAAATGATCTCCTGTTGTTATACGGTTAATCTATCACTGAATTTAGACAACACAGATAATATAAACAATTAAAGAAAATAGGGCTGCTGCAGAAATCAAACACGCCATTGATACGATAGCCACTTCAACGCAGTGAGGCTCCCACCATTGAGCCAAAAAGCTGCCAGCAATGAAAAGTGCCAATTGTCTTCAATTGTTTACTCCATCTACATTGTCTAAATTGAGTGATATATTAATTATGTAACAACGGGAGATCATTTCAAATAAGTTTATATATGATATGGCGCAATTTATGATTCATTCTGTCAGATCACATATGTCCTTTTCTTAACATATATACATATAAATATATATGTATATATATAATTCCCAGAGAGTGGGACACATGATGTAAGATGTAAAAATTATTTAGTTGTGCAATTTGAATGATGTTTGTTAGTGACCCTTGCAAATTCTTCTGGTAAGATGGAATTTGATATGATTTAACACAATCAACTGCATACCCCAAGTGCTGCTTAGTTAGTTTACAAAATATCTTGATAAAGATAACTTCTTATTTAATGTTAAAATTCATTTTCAAGTGATAGGATATATAAAATTTTCATCCATCTTTTAAGGAACAAAAATGAGACTTGCTGACTTGAAAATTTCACAGCAAACATTATTAGATATAATAATATGATTAGAATTTATCTATCTTGTCAGTTCTTCCAGGCATAAGTTCGAAAGACAATTAATTGAGAACTTATTAGTAATTTGATTATTACAAAATGTGGTGAGAATCCTAATTTTTTCAAGTCTACAACATTGACAGGGTCATGTTACATATACCTGTAAAGTTTTGTCTTAATTTGTTCCACAGTTTAGGCTTGCATAGAAATGTAACAGACGTACTGAAATCATGAAAGTTTTTGTTAGGGTCAGCGAGGACAGGCAGATGATTGTGGGTTAGGGATGATATGGCAAAATCTATACAGAAAGGTTGCTCATTTCACTTGCTCTGCTTAGATAATATATAACATGAAGGACATCAATAAACCATAGCCTAATGGTGAAAAAAGCATTTATTTTGATTAAAACTAACTTTTCAGTGCTTAATCCTGCTTCAAAATGTTTTCTGATTTTTGTATTTGTTGTATTAATATTTATCTTTAGTTCAAATTCTATCAATTTTGAAGCAGTAAAATTCAGATGTCCTGTGATGCATTTCATATGAAGTAGTTAGGGTGCTCCATTATGTGCAGTTCTTTGCCAATCAATTGATGTCATCCAACATTCTATCGACCAGTCGGAGGTCCTTCTCCATTGTCTTTTGCCAGCTCATCTTGAGCCAGCTTTCTCTTTCTCTGGTGTGTTGGTAACCATTAAATGTTTTGATTTCCCTCAAGATACATTCCAAGCAGTGGAGGTGCCATCTGCAAATGGTGACTGACACAGGGAGCTGTTGTTATAAGCCACTAACCTTTTCGTAGAACATATATGCATTCAATTTAATGCTCAAGATTTTTTATGAAGGCATCTAGTCTTCTCTTGGATGGTCTCAAGTTGCCAGATTTTACAGCCATAAAGCATCATAAATATCATGTTTGCATTTTAGTACTCGGATTTGGTTTTGTGGGAAAATTGCTGTTTCATATTATGCTCAGTAGGTTGAATGCTACTGCTAGCCTTCAAATCTTTCGATTTGTGGTCAAGGTATTTGGTGTTACTGATACATTCATACCCATATACATAACTACATAACTCCCTGATGTGTGAAGTTTACAACTATATATAATTATATATATATATATATATATATATATATGATTATAGATTGTATTGTATTAAATAGAAGCTCTAAAATGATCTCCCATTGTTACACAGTTAATGTATCACTTAGCCTAGACAATGTAAATTGAATAAACAATTGGAGAAATTGGGACTGCTGTAGGAATCAAACCAGCAACTGATAAGGCAGCCACTTCATCGTTGAAGTGCTCTTACTATTGAACTAAACAGCTGCCAGTAATGAAAAGGCCCAAATAACTGTTTTCTGCAGCAGTCTCATTTTTAATTGTTTATTCTATTCATGTGATATGATGCAATTTATAATCATTATTTTGGATTATACCTATTCATTCCTCAAAACTTATATATATATATATATATATATATATATATATATATATATATATATATGTATGTATATATATATATATATATATATAAATATATATATATATATATATATATATGAATAGTAGAATGTGGATTCACTACACAAACTAGCTCATGTTTCTGCCCTGTTTGGGCCTCATCAGGCAACTCTATGAAATAAATCCATTACATTTCAGAAGTCGCTTTATATTATTGATATATCATTATATTATGTTATACTGCTAGCTTGATTTGTACCACATATACTGTGTGTGTATATATATGTATGTATATATATATATATATATATATATATATATATATATATATATATATATATATACGCTTGATTATAAACAATAATTACAGTCACTGGTAATGCAAATAACTGTTTTTGCTCCATATTCTCATCTTGTTTATCCTCAGACTTTTTAGTAATTACTACCTAACAAAAGTTGAGATGAGTAACTAAATCATTGATCACCTCTTCTTCCGATGTTTTAATTGAACACTCCCAACATGGTATGATGCTGCAAGACAATTTCTATTGAGTGACTAATCAGACCTGTATTTATACATTTGTTAATCTGCTTTACACATTTATTTTTTTCTTATTATTCTACCTGAATTCACTCGTTTTTTCCTGGTTTTTCTCGCCTAGGTCATTCGCGCTCATAGTCCATGGACTGTGATTTATTTCATCGTCATTAACTTCTTCGGATCATTGTACCTTATGAATCTAATGTTGGCAGTTGTTGCAAGTGCCTATGAACTTGAGGTCAAAAACACCGGAAAAGTAAGGAGACATCTTTTTATTATTCCTTGTTTTGTTTTTTTCCTTTCTACTTTTCTAATCTTTTTCCATACGATTATCATTATGTCATATTATTATTATTATTGTGATTATTATTATTATTATTATTATTATTATTATTATTATTATTATTATTATTATTACAATTCTCATTCTCAATATTATCTTTATTCTTCATTATTATTATTATTATTATTATTATTGTTATTATTATTATTATCATTATCATTATTATTATTATTGTTATTATCATTATTATTGTTATTCACATGTGTTAGTTTGGCATATAAATGGCTGAAATGTGGTTATGGACAGACCTGTGTAAAGTTCTTGATAGGCCCAGGTCAGACGGGAAATGTAGGTGCCATTTCAAACTGTTCATTGAATAATCTTATGATTGGTACTATAGACGTACGATTAATGCACTGGTATATACATAGTGTATATGTTGTACTTATAAGTAACTGAACAGAATAAAAGAAATGGAAAGATTTTTTTCCTCAAAAGGTAATTACAAGCAATTTCATTCAAAATGTTTATGAGACAATAGAGTACAGCATTGTAATAAGAATCAGTTACAACAATAGCATGTTTCTCCCTCATTGGGGAGTAGGCCCCTCAAAATTGTAGGCATATGCCTAATGGCCCTACTGCACCCCCTCTGTTCTGACCTTGGAAAGCAGTTTCTTGGCAAAAGGCAACAAGAAAAGTTTTGTAATTTCCAAGGAAATGACTTGATGATATCTTCTAGACTTTTTTCCTGAATTTTTTTCATCTTCCATATTGATAAAAGGAAAAGAAATGCTAAGATATTTTGAAGGAATGGACTCATATCATTAAAATCTATGGCTTCCATATTAAACATATATAAGATCCTTTTTTTTTTTGGCAGCAACTAAATTGATTCTCTTATTTCTTGGCAAATTGCACCTAAAATACCAATGTATATATCTGAGCCAATAAGTTTCTCTTTTCCTTTTTAATATCTAGAAAGTTCTAACAAAATTAAAGGTCATTCATGTGTAAAATTTGACTCAAATATACTTGAACTATTCCATATTTTATGACACTGAAATTAACCTACCATATGAATTGCTCTGAAGATTAAGAAGTTAAAATTATTCACTGATCAACGAGCAGAAAGAGGGGTAAGAGAATTATTTACACTTGGTCAGAATTTCAGCAGATGTAAATTAATTTAAAAGAGGAGCTTGGAGACATGACAATTACTGGCACGGAAAACTGAATCAGTTAATCAAGTTTAAGTCAAGTCATCCTTGGGAAAGGCAAGAATCCAGTTTTACCCTTTGCTATGGGTAAATAGTAGTGTTGTTGGAGCCATTTAGCCCAGCAAGGCAGTCCAACCAAGAGAAGGTTATTTTGACAGAAAAACAAACCAGGATTGACACTTCAGGCAGACTGGTGGTTGGCTCTAATTTCTTTCTGGAAACTCCTGCAGCAAAAAAGGCCACCACTTGTGATGTTGAAGGCCACAAGAGTGGGATTATCCCTATCTAATGACCCACCCACTTTTTAGAAAAACAATCATGCCCAGTTCGCCTATATCATACATCTCATTGGCCAGACTGAACCCACGAATGGATTTGACTGGCCAGTGCAAGACTTTTTCCTTTACTGAGGGGATTTTGACTGGCCTATGGGAAACTATGATTATTTTCTATGTTTTAAAGACTCTTTGTGTCTTTTCAATAGATTAAAAAGATGCGGCAGTTGAAATGAATTGAGTTCTTTGATTATCAATTGGCATCTTTAGTTAATCACAAATGATCTCAAAGCATGCATTATTTGTTGACTTGACTCAAAATATGAGATGTATTTGAATTGAAAATTCCCATAATACACAATCCAGCCCCCAGAGGCAAGAGGGTTGCTGACCCATGGTCTATATATCAAACGTGGGCAAAAATTCCCTGCATCTTTTTTTTAAAACTAGAGACTGAAGACCTAGCTGAAAACCAATTTATGCAGGGATCTTTTGCATAAACCACTGATTTAATTTTCATCTGCTGACTCAAGAGGTTTTATTATATTTCATTAAAATTCCACACAGGTAAAGATAATTTCATTCCCAAATGAATTCTTGTAGAAAAAATCTGTATCATATGAAAATGAGAATATAATTTTAGTGTATTGTCAATGCCTACTGCAGATAAGAATTTATGTTACTTTTTTTGTTGAAAAATATATTATAAGAACTGGCAGTCGTGAAATGAGATTGAAAGCCTCATTTAGTTTGGTTTCAAATTTAAGAGTATTTTTTTAGTCATAATATATTTCAGATATTGACTATAAAAAGATAGGGTTGAAAACCTCCTTTATTCCGGTTCGTAGCATAGCTAAAGAAAATTAGATTTAACAATATCCATATCCCCCTTATCTTTTATCAAGGCTGCTGAAAAGACGAAGTGTGAGACAGTATGTACAGGAATATTTGTCTTTTGACTTCATCGAAAGTCCATTTGATCACAGACAAATAAAGAAATTAAATCGTTTTTCTTTTGAGTCGGACTATATATTTTAGATACTGACCATAGAGAAATAGGGTTAAAAGCTTTCTGTATGTTGTTTGGTTTCATATATAGATGAAAAGAATTAGATTCAATTATTATTATACACTATGCGAGAAAATTATAAATAATTTTTTAATTTTCGTTTTCAGTATGTCGTTCCAAATACAGCAAATTATTCATTATTGGCAATTTGAAATTAAATAAAACTGGCTCTAATGCTTTGATAGTGCTATATCATAAGTTATAATCTATAACATAAATAAAATTGAAAAACATTAATTCATTTTCAATGTATAAGATTGATAAAGGCTTGAATGGACTGAAATGGAATATATAAATATATCAATAAGACAAGCCTAAAACAATTAAGCTGTGACAAAATAGTCTGTCTTTTGATGCTAAATTTGCAAAAAAAGAAGCCACAATAATTCATATTTTCAGCAAAAACTGCGACCTAAATTTAACACCTATATTTCCTTTCTTTCTATTTATTTCTCTCAACTCCGTATAAGAAGCCGTTGACTAAAAGTGTCACTAAAACTACGTATGCAAGTATCACAAATATAGGTCCTACTAATGGAGTTACAGTACTGAATACTTAAACATTTACTCCTTAGTGAATCTTGAAAGGACATTTTATTCTGTTTATAAAAAAATCCACAGCCCCCGCCAATATAAATTGTTAATTGATCCTTTAGTTTGGGTTCAGTATTCATGCATATAATTTTTTTTTTTGATAATTCAGACATTTTTAAGTGATGACTGCCCAACAAAGGACAAGAGAAGTAACATTCATTGATCACCCCTTTTTTCCAATCTTTTAATTGATCAGCTCCACCAACACAATATGCTGCCAAAAGACATTGGTCACATGACGGTTTCTATTTAGCAATCAACCGGACCTGCTTGATTTTAAATCATTTCATCCATTTTGAGTGTGCCGGCCGAAAAGAGGACTGTCCATGACTGCAAACAGCCATATATCTTTCATTGATATCTTTTTTATCACTTCTCTTATTATTATTATCATTATTATTATTACTATTATTATTATTATTGATATTTTGTTGTTGTTTTTGTTGTTGTTGTTGTTACAAGATTTTGATATTGTTTTTCAATGCTAGTATACAATTACTGTGCACTTGAACACTGCATATTACTGCACCACAACCACACACACGTGCACCAACAAAACTGCATTAGTCCACACAGTAGTAAATAACCGGCTTCAAGTGCATCTTCTCACAACCACGTATGAATGCAGAAAAAATACTCTAACTTATAAGCAGATTGTCAGCCCACGGGGTGAAGCCGTCCCCATTAGATTTGAAAATGCCAAAATTAGCCTGACTCCAAATTGACCCGTTGAGGTCACCAGATGTCATCACCACCTATCATATGTTCATCCCGGGGTCAAGTTACGCCCAAACTTGCAGGCTGTAGGAAGCAGCTGTCTCTGTTAGATTTGAAAATACCAGCCAAAACTGACCTGACCTTAAATTGACCATAAAATATCTCTAAAAATTATCTTTACCTATCTTATGTTCATCCTGGGATGAAGTTATCCTTGTAAAAAAATTTGCAGCCTATAAGGTGCAGCCATCTGCTTTATATTTAAAAAAAACAGAAGTAATCTACATCCAATAAAATTGATCTGATCATAAATCAACCTTTAGAGGTCACACATGTCAGGAGCACCTATCCTATGCTAATTTCTATCCAACCCTCTACACAATTTGTAGTCTTTAGGGTACATTCATCTCTATTAGATTTGAAACTGCCAAAATTGAACTGACCCTTATTTGACCTTTAGATGTCACCAGAGGTCATCACAACCTATCCTATGTTCATACCTGGGATCAAGTTACTCTTAAACACAAATTTTCAGCTCATAGGGTGAAACTGTTTAGACGTCTATAAAAATTATTAAACAACAAACAAACATTTGTCATTTTTATAATATTAGATGTATTACATAAATGTTCTTATATTGCATAAATATCAAGTCATGTTTTGGGGAAAAACTTTAGCAGTCAGTGTTTGAATCTAACCAGTTGCCTGATTCCAAATGCTAAATTCACAAACAGAAACTTGACTAGCTCAATCAAAACCTTACTAGACAATGATCATTTTATCTACTTAAAAGATGCTACCCAAAAGTTATAGAAGAGTTATGAAGAATGGGAGCAAACCTTATGTAGGTCCACCTTCTGCCATAAGGTGAAGCCAGCAGCCTGATGTGCCAACGGCTGTTTAGCTGAGTTAATCTTATTTTTGTAATGGCTCTTGGAGCAAAGAACCTTTATCAAGTTTGGCTTCAATCTCAACAACAAAGCTGTAGAAACCCACCTGGGAGCCTGTAGTGACAATGCAGCATCCCAAAGCAGAACAATCTTTCTAGTACAAGCATTTCAAGGAACACCAAACATCCATCAAAGACGATGACCATTTGGTATGATCTTCAACGAACACAACAATAGAAAATATTGAAGAAGTGCATTATTCAGACCATCCTTGCAAATCATAAATGAGCTATCTATGATGTTTGTGATTTCATAGCACTGTTGCACTGGAATATTCAACAAACTTTGTCCGGTGTGTAGGGCATGAGACACATTGATGTAGAATTTGTGCCAAGACAAATCACTTGTTGTTCAGCAGTTCCTGACTTTCAATTACATGGTAGTCATTCCCCACCCACCCAATGACCACGTGCTGAAATTCTGACTGTAAGGGCATTGTTCTGACTCAATTGAGGAGATCAAGAAATAATCACTAGAGTGCTAAAGACTATCAAGATGGAAGCCTTCCAAGGATACATGGAATCATGGAAAAATTGCTGGGACCACTGTATTCATGCCCAAGGGGACTACCCTGAAGGTTTCAATAGGAAATAGGAGATAGGGTCGGTTATTTCCCTGCAATGTTCAAATTACTGGAATGTTTTGGGTAGCACCTACTACATACATACATACATATATACATATATACATACATACATGCATACATACATACATACATGAAACCACAAATATACATATATACAGGTACAATGTACTTGTGGTAACAGTAAACAATATTACATCTTATTTACATTGGTTGATAATGCAGTATTAAGAGGTTTTATTATTAAAGTACTGGTATTCAAAATCAAGACAAAGCATGTTTTTTTTTTCTTTTAACTTTTCTGCATGTGCAATCTGCATGCTCATTGGTTGGTTGGTTGGTTGGTTCGTTGAAAACGAAATTTTTCCAAATTTTTCTTCCATTTTCTTTTTTAATGTGATTAAAATGAATTTTCTAAGAAATGAACCGGGACAAAATCTATGATATTTCTTTTTTATTATTTTTTCTACAAAAACATTTGTTTAATAGAATTTTTTTTATTTTTTTCAATTATATCTCTTAGCCCCTCTTTTTTGATATGCACTGTTTTGAAAACCATTACAAGATGAGTGAAAAACAACACATTTTGTTTCTTTTTTTTTTCTAAAACCCATGTATTCAGTTTCTTTATAAATACACGTCCTGCCCATCACCAACAAAGGTAAATATTTCCTCTATCAACTTTTGCACTGCTTCTATTTTTATGGTCCTTTTATTCTTCGGTACTAAACCTGAGAGAAAAATCTATTGCCCTTTTGTTCTTCATCACATCTATTTGGATGACTGTAATACTTTTCTATCTTGCGACAATTTTTCTACATACTTTTATTAACTTTCCTTGCATTTACCATTGCTTCAGACATTTTATTCTCTCTTTTTAACATAATTCTTCTGCTTTTTTGCCAGGATGAACTATATTTTCAGGTACATTTAGAAGTTTTTCTTCATTGAAATGAACCTCTCCAAGTAACCATAAATATAGAAAAATATATAAGGTGTGAGCAGACATTCCCGGTACTTTTTGTTGGAAACTAAAGACTGAATTCACAGTTGAAAACTGGTTTTCCACTGGGATCCTCTTCACACACCTGATACTAAAGTATCCAATTCATTATTATGAACACATAAATACCCGCATCAACATGTACACTCTCTTTTGGGGAGATTGCATTTATTAGGTGAGACATGTAATAATTTGCAAATGTTGGTCCAAAAGGAGACCCCATAGCAATGCCATAAATATCATCTATACATATATATATTTTCATCTTTTTAAAAAAGTACTATTTCTTGACTCCTCTTTGAGGTATTTCTATGAAGAAAAATTTCATATCCACTCTTTCATTATTCCATTATTACAAGCATTCATAGAAAACAATTTGACACAACCTTTTCCTCCAGCTTCTCTACTCTCTTCCATTCCTTTTTCTTCTATTTCCCCCATTCTTTCTCTCTCTCTCTCTCTCTATTTTCATATACACATATTTCGCTGTCTCTTTTTCTTCTCGAATTTCATTTGCCTTCTCAACCTATTTTTATTCTGCACTTTCTCTCTTTCTGCCTCCTCAGTCCTACTCTTCTCTTCCTTCTGTTCTGCCATGTGCCCCCCCCCCCGCCCCCAAATGCCATCTCTGAAAACCTTTCGTTGCTTCTGACCATACTCTCTGCTTTCCTGTTAGCCTTCTTTTTTTGTATGTTCACTTTTGATGTTTTCAAATTTCAGTGGGGACGTCGTCTTATATCCCTTTACGCCCATAGAGGTCGAATGGTAAATTCCTATTTTCTGTGGCTGTGACATGTGTTCAAATGTCGTTGTTTTCCTGGTGCTGGTCCTCCTTGCTGATTTCCTTGTCCTCTCCCAACAGCCTTAGACAACTGATATATATATATATGTATATACATACATATATATATTTCAGTTTCCAAATGATACCGTTATACAAAATGCTTACGTTCTTTGTAATTTCCAATAACATTCATAAGCTTTAAAACATCTGAGTAGCCAAATATAAAATGAGTGCCTGACCCAAATTTAAATGCACATATTTTTCAATGTATATAACTTATGTTTTTTCACAAAAAATGTAAAGAGCTATATACATTCTTTTGACAAAAATCTGATGTCACAACCATTTTGAATTTAATGAAATTCTAGTCAATATCAAAAGATTAATTTTTCTGGATAGTTGGATTAAAAAAAACAAGTATATCATACGTGAACAGTAAGACTTACAAGATGGAAAATGGAGAAAAAAAAAATTAGTTTAAAAATTTTACAGAGACTATAGAAACAGTGTGTACAGTACCGGATCATTTATACAGCAAACTTGGGACCTGAGTTCATCCAGATTTCCGGATTTTCCGGATTTCTGGACCAAAGCTTAATACGTACTCGAAATATAAAATAAACAATGCAAAGTGCTGAACGAAATTAAATTTTAACAGATACGAATGAATATAATTCTGAAATAGGGTCTTTTTAATCAATATCAATCCACAGATCTTCATTTGAAAATGATTTAACCATGCCATGATAATTGGAAAGAAGACAAGCAAACTACTACGAAATCTACCAGATTAAACACTAATCATTTTCGAAAATTACCGGTTTTCTGGTAATCCCGGTTTTCTGGACACTGGATAAAT
Organism: Thysanoteuthis rhombus; assembly: GCA_963457665.1. Taxonomy (NCBI): domain Eukaryota; kingdom Metazoa; phylum Mollusca; class Cephalopoda; order Oegopsida; family Thysanoteuthidae; genus Thysanoteuthis; species Thysanoteuthis major. The sequence goes on along the minus strand of OY735207.1, from coordinate 11,314,520 downwards.
AATCCAGTACTGTACTGTTTATGGTCATTATAGAGAAGCATGTTGGGCTCTGTTTCATAGATGATCTTTCAAATGTATATTGTAGCCTATCTTAGATTGAGTGCATAATTATGAGCGATGTACAAGCATGGGGTAAAGTGTCATGTGTGCTTTTTAATGTTCAAGCCTGCTGCTTCAATGGCTACCATGAACCAGATCTGTTTTCACTGTGGCCTCTGTGGAATATTTGAACTCAGTTTCTTGTAGACTGCGTGAAATTTCGGTTGGCATGACCTTTTCATATCTGGCTCTCACAACATCGAAAAGCTTAATGTTATTGCTAGAAATAATGAAAAGAGGGTTTTTGAAAGATGGTATCATCTGGTGAAATGCATAAATATAGATACATATGTATATATGTGCATACACATGTATATCTATGTAGAGATATTGCCATGTATATGTATATACAATTATAAATGTATATATATACATATGCATACCTTTAACTGAGTATGTATGTAAACATGAGTAAATATACGTAGATGTATATTTATCATAAATGTTTCAAACAAACTTTCCTTTTTTTTGTACAGACCTTCCCATGTATATATCCTCAACACTTGCATATATATATATATTTATATGTATATATATATATAAGTGTGTGTGTGTGTGTACCTTATTTTCCAGCATCAAAGATGCTATTTTTCCCATTATAAGTCTTGAAAATTTACCTTGCATCATACAGGCCAAAGATTACTTTAATTCTATGTTTATTCTTTTCTACCCAAATTTTGCATATCAAAGTTAGGGTGTATCCTCAAGGCTGGAGCATCCTTGATGCCCGGAAATATGGTACATTTATATATGTTGCTCAACTGGTCAGCTAACTCTAAGTCGCAACATACAGCCAGGGAATTAAATTTTACATCCATATCAACAGGTTCCATTTATTTTATCGACTGTGAAAATAAAAAGAGACTATTTAGGAGAAACCAATCAGCAATTTGTCATTCAACCAAAATATCTAATGATCACTGCACACCATCTTCTTTTTCATTCAAAATTTTGTTTCGACGATCATATCTCTTCTTACATTTTTAGATGTTGTCAACACAGCGTTTCAGCTCATACATTTTTCAGCTCTTGCCAGAGGCATAATCCAAGAAAAGAGGCAAATCTTTCCTTTCCTTGTGAAGAAACTCAGTAAACAATTTGTTTTGTGAAAATTGTAGTTATTTACAGGATAAGAAAAAGCACGGTAGTGCAGTAACACTGCTATAAGACACACCCACTCATAGGGAGGCACAAATCATCAAAAAAATAAACGATAAGAGAGTCATCATTATCAGTCTTTTATCATCCATTGTTGGACATGGATCCTCCCCAGGGTTTGCCACACCTCTCTATCCAATATTTTCTGAATCTGTCCATTATCTCATATCCTGTCGGCCTTGGTTCCACATTTGAACCCTATGGATCAATGTTGTGAGTCTTGATGTCCATTGGTTGTCTGCCATTCTCGCTAGATGATCAGCCAGTTACCATTTGAGTTGCCTAAAGGATTCTATGATGTCTCTGACCTCTGTTTTTTTCACTATTATACAGAGCTGTCTTGTGATATCTCCATGTGATGTAGAGCATGATGCTTTCAAGCGCACATTGCATTGTTCTCAGTTTGCGGGTTTGTGTCTTATCTAGTGTCCATGTTTCAGCTCCATAGATGACTATCAGGTGGATGCATTGGCTGTACTCTCTCTTTTTTTTAGGACTAATAGGTGCAGCAACTAGATCAAAGGTTGCTGTCTTTGATTGAGAAGACACAAGACAAAAACTCATACAAACAAACAAGCTTATGGCTCCATTGCCTTTGGGCATAAAGCATAGAAGACTAAGATGCAGGGAACTGATTCGCAATATAAGTCTAAATAAACACTCAGAAATTCTGCAATTTACAAAATTTATAGCTTAAGCATCTGGGAGACTCATTTGGTCAGAATTCAGCATTTATCACACCCTGGTTATTTATACACCAACCAGAACGTTCCAGAAGGGTTGCATACATCAATGTAAACTATAAAAACAAGCAAATCTCTAAAAGTTTTACCTTCTTTCTTTGGGTAAAGAAGAGAGCAGAATGGATCAGGTGAAACATTGTGCTGACAACCTAAAAAAGGTTAAGAAGAGATTTGATTGGCTGAACAAAAGTTTCAACTCCATGTCATATCCCTAGACCAGTATTTGTTTCCCTCACATTAGGCAAATTTTTCAACCATTGTTTTTCTCACTATCAAAGCTTATTCTAGAAGCACAATCAGCAGCATTTGCCAAGCTTTTGTTGTTTCCAATTCAAATCAAACTGATTCAAGAAAATACAGTTGAGTAAACAATTTTGAGTTAGATATGAAATAAGATTAAATTTGCTAATTACTTCTTTTAAATGGCTGGATTTCCAACTATCTGCTATCATGGATTTTCATTCCGAAAACCGTTATATAGGAGTCTCTTTAGGCGAAGGTTTACGGTAAACTAAAATCACAAGTAAAATATTAAAATGATATCCCCACTTTTTGTAGCCACAACTAATTTCCCAGTAAAATTTTTAAGTCCTAAAATTTTATCAGACATCTATTTTGTACAAACAAATAACATCCTGCAGATTCTGGCATTGGAAAAATGGAGTTACGCCCCTTTGATTCCATTAGATTCTATTCAGAGAAAAATTTTTGTAAGGACCAATAAGAAAGAAAGATAATTAAACTTGACCTAAGAAAAGATTGACCAGATGGTTTACTTTTTCAAAAGTCAAAATCCTTGAGTTCACCTTCAAAATATTGTTTAATAATAATTATAGATAACTGCACCTCACATAAATGAATAACCATAGCCCAAACATGTACCGAAACTAATTATCTAAAAAATTATCAAAAATTATCTAAGAAAATAGATCTTTCATCTAAAATGATCTTTAAGAATTACCAGTACAAGATTTTGGGGCCAAAATGACCATAGAAACCCTAAAAAGTACTCTTCAGGGAAAAGAAAACATTTTTAGATGGTGCTTAGATGTGTACTCATGCAAATTCTCAATGTTGCTGCCCCACCCAAATGTGACCAGATGTGCCCAAAGACACACACAGACAGACACA